>JAVSCE010006379.1:0-118398 GCA_032199065.1 Smutsia gigantea
CTTTGAGTAGCAAGACCCTAAAGAATTTCCCAAATCTAAGAATCCAGATAGGTTTACCTCCTGGCTCTATCACTTTTTCTGTGATCATGGAACTCATTCCTTATCTTCTCTTTGTCCCAGATTTTCTCATTTGTAAAGCGGAAATAAGAGTTTTGTCTTATAACAAAGTTTGCAGGATGCAGCGAGTTAATGCATGTGAAGCACGCGAGAGCCTGACACAGTAAACACTCAACAAATGTCAGCTTTTATTATCGCCACCATTACTATAAAACTAAAAAGTTATGAAATACAGATTGCTTTGTTTTTTTCTGATTTCCATCTTAGCTGATGTAATCAGATTGTTTATTGTCTCAACTGAGCAGTGATGCCAATGAGTTTAAACTACTCACTGCTAGACAGAACTCCAGTTGCAGCTTAAAGTCATTGTTAGACTTTGCTAAATTTAAAAGGAAATAAAATCTGCAATGACTCCATTATACAAATAATACCGATGTTGAAGAAACATGGGAACGAATTTCTAGAGACCTAGTTTTCAGTCCTGTCTCTAATTAGCCATGTGAACTAATGGTATTCTCCCAACACCGACAATCCCACAATGTGGAGAACATGTGCTCTTTTTTATAGATGACCCCAGGACATCTTTCATGGACTGATAATTTAACCATAGACTTCCAAGAAACAGAGATTGCCATCATTTCTTGGGTTCCATGTGATCTTCTGGACTCTAAGTTGCCTACCCACCATGCTGCCCCTTTCCTCTGACTTCTGGCTAATGCCCCACTTCTAGTTATGAAGAATTTTTGGAACTCGTGCTGATATCAGAGTAAAGGTCTAGGAAACCTATCTAGTGGTGACTGTGGCTTAATGGAAATATCTGACCCCCTTTTAAAAAAATTTTGATACCCAATAAAGGGCTAAACCTTATTCCCCAAATGCTTTAGCTAATTAAGAAAAAAAAGCTAAACTTTTAAATGAACATTTAAAGTGCACTTAACATGCCACATCCAAAGGTCAATTTTAATCTAAGAAATAGTCTTAAATGAAGGATATCCATTAAATAGAATAAGCATATAGTAAATCATCAAGTGTTTATTGAACTCCCACCCTGAGGTCGGCACTATGTTAAGTATTATGGAGACTATAATAAGAAGTCTAAGATATAGGAGTTTAACATATAGCTAAGAGGATGATACATAGATGGAAAAGTTAGACACAATTCAATATTGAGATGAAAAGAACTAGCATGGGTGCCATAACCTTCCTGACAGGTCCCTGTATCCCCATCAGAACTCTCATTCACCTTTCTCTACTTCTTTTTCTATAACATTTCTAACATATTATTAAAATAACTTACATATTACACTTATTGTCTATTACTGTTTCCCCTGACACAGTGTAAACTCCACAAGGGTGGGATTTTTGTCTCTTGTTTGTTGTATCTCATGTTCCTGGAAGCATGCTTGGAAACACAGTAGTGCTCAGGAACTATGTCTTGAGTGAGGGAATGATTCATTAACGAAGCCAACAGCAAGTTTCATCCTGTATTTTGCAGTTCATAGATCTTCTGTGCTCCTCACACACAAACGAGGTAAGCAGAAAATACTTTAGAACTGCATTTGTTTTCTATACTCTACAGTACTCAGGATTTTGTCTTTCTTCCTCTTGATATCTAAAAATTAGGCTGCTTTAAAGATGTGAATTATAAGAATGAATTATAGGTCATTAATGCACTGCCATTCCAAAATGAAATGAAATCTGCAATGACTCCACTATGTAAATAATAGTAACATTGAAGAAACACGGGAATGAGTTTTTAGAGATCTAGTTCTGAGTCCTGCCTCCAATTAATCATGTAAACTAACAGTATCTCTTGACCTCAGAGTTCCAATGTCTTCCACTAAAATATGAAATCATATCATAATAAATGATATATAACTTTTTAAAGCACCAACTTCATTTTGCCCACCCCATTCTATTAATAGTTCAAGTTTAGTGAATTAGAAAAGAAATAGAAGTGAACAAAGAACAAGGAGAATAATGCCTGAGAGGAAACATTTACTGTTGCCATTATGGCCAGAATGATAAAGATGAATCAGGGAAAGAAACATTTCACTTATCGAGAATCAGACTTCTGATAATGCTATCCTGGGACTCTACTTTTCCTCCACAAAAGAAAAAAAAAAAGAAAAGAAAAAGTTGAAAGTAAATTTAAAAAGCCCTTGAATAGAGAAAACAGTGCCATTAAATTTATCCTCTAGACCTATCTGGTAACTACAGACTCTTACTCAGTCTATTTACTTTACATATGATTCTTCTGGGCTTGAATCTGTTTTTTCCAGTCCAAAGAATTTAGAAGCAGCACTGGAGGCACATGACTTGTCAGAATAAATCAGTGAAAGCTGTTAGTTAAGAGTTAAAGATTCTTTCACTCAGAGATGAGCTATTTTAAACACATTTTATTAGCCTAATTATATTATAGCAAATGTAAAAATGATTTTCTGACAATGATCCTGACTTCTCATGAGCAGATTAAATGATATTGATCATCTTGTGTGAGAAAGGACATAGTTCTGCTAGAGGACTTTCCATTAAAAATAGTTGTCATGTAAACACTTCTGTTTGAGGTATCTGAAAAGATGCACTCACAGCAAACTTTATTCCCAAATGATGTTAAATAATGAATGTCATTTTATTATCTCTTCTCGAATTTTTCTGGTAATTATTACTAAAGATATTTTTGGCACTCTTCTTGTATCAACACATTTTCTCTTTATACTCAGAGTGTTTGGCAGTGTGAGGGACCTGAAATGTAAAGCATGGGTCCAGCTCTTGAGTAATTTAGAATAGATGGACAAGTTCAGATTAAGAAGAAAGAGTTTAGAACATGGGCTTTGGAAGAAATCAGATCTGGATTATAAACTCATACTTACTAGATGGGTGATTTAGGGCAAGTTATTTAATATTTCTGTTACTCAGATTCCTCATCTGCAAAATGGTGATCACAATATCTATTTTAGAGATGTTGTGAGGATTAAAATATATATGCCAAGCACTTAAATTCAGAGCCTGAAATACAGATGTTAGACAAATATTTGCTTGTGAATGAATAAACTGGGTTATCTTGGCCAAGTTACTCATGAACTTCCGTTGCTTCATCTGTAAAATGGGAGAAATAATGCTTAACTTCATGGAGTTGTTAAAAATAAATTAAACCATTTATATAATGTGCTCACATACATGAGACATAAGGTATCCCTGGCACCCTGTAAAAACCTAATAAATTATATTCATTAGAAATGTTATGTTTTAATCATTAGAAAACAAATGCCAATGTACCTGGCACATTATGAGTTCAGAAAAAGGTCGGACCACTGTGGGTGGGAGTGAAAAGGGAAGGCTTCAGCTACAGAGTACAGTCGGAGTTATATAACTGAAGGGACCTGATGGAATCAGCCCCTCTCTACTTTCACAGCCTTTGTTACCAAGAACCTTGTATTAAACTAAAACACAAGGTGCTAAAATCAGTTCTCTGTAAAATCTAAGGGAGGTACAAACATAGAGAAAGTCACACCTGTGGCCTCTCTGTTCCCTTGGCAAAAGGCAGCAAGACATGAAATACTTTGCCTTTATGAACACTACCTCTGCGGAGGCATTCCTTGGCTTCCTCCACATTCATCTGCTTTGCTTATACACTTCATACTTGGTTCCTTGGGTTTTTTTCTTCTCCATCTGTATGTAAATATATCTTCATTTAGGAGCCAGAGATCTTGGATTTTTCTTCTCCCCCAAACTGAAATTAGTTCCCCTGCTTTTTCCTCATGATATGGCACATGCTCATGGTAATTAGATCAATCAATAGAGAAAATCTGAGGAGCATGTCGAGCTCTTTGGAAATTTCCTTTATGATTCCGAATTTCCTAAAGAGAGGAGGCAGAGGACCTGACTTCATGCAGAAATCAATGACTATTAACTTTGATTTCCTCCAGAACAGCCAACATAATCTATCTAAAATACAAATCTGGCCATGTCATGCTCCTGTTTAATCACTCTCAGTCTCAATCTCTCACTCAATGTCTCTCTCCCTCTCTTTGTGTTTCATTGCTTTTGCAACAATAACCTCAACCCTGACCATGATATATGAGGCTCTTCATGGTCTGATTCTTGCCCAACTGGTTACTTCCCACCATACTCCCTCCACTAGGAACTCTGTCTGGCCACAGGGAAATATTTCAAATTCCCACAATGTACATATCTTAGCTTTGAAGCCCTTTTCACTTCTGAATTTTGCATATTGGAGAACTAAGCTAACAAGAGCCCCTCTCACTACAAATATGTAGAAATGCTGCATAAAATATAACTAAAAGCATTTTAATGTATACTATGCCTGAAAGAAAGTAACAAGGCAAAATTACCAGGTCCCAGAATTTAAGAAGAGTTTGAAGTCAGAACTGTAAGCTTCCTGAAGCCTTTAGTGGCTTGAGGGTATAGTGGGCATGTAATAACAATCATGCATTGAAGGGTGATTATCCACAAAGGAGTCAGAGATGTAACCTTGAAAAAATGAGGGAAGAAAAGTGGAGTAAAAATGGAAAAAGGACAAAAGGGAGAAAAATAAAGGAAAAAAATACTTGATTAATTTAAAGGAATGTAAAAAAGAAAAAACACATAGACCAAATGGAAAACAAGTATCAAAGAAAGTAAATTTAAGCCAAACTAGATGAGTAATTCCATTACGGGGAACTAAACAGACCAAGTGAAAGACAAAGATTTTAAAACTATTAAATCCAAAAAAATGTTTGCCCTCCTTAAAATAAGTCCTCTTTTAACTATAAGGTAATGGAAAGATGAGTAAAAGATATCATACCAGCAGTAACCAAAATAAAGTTGGTGTGATTATATTAAAATCATATGAGGTAGGCTCCTTTTTAATTATTTATTAAGCTACGAAACACATACAGTAAAATTCATGTAATTTTTTTACTCTACTAGTTTGTGCATTTTGATAAATACATACAAATTTCTGACCACCACCACAATCAAGACTCCCAAATATGCCACAGGCTTGCCGCTTAGCAGTCAAATCTTTTCTAGTAGCCTATGGAAATCACTGATCTGTTTTGGGTCCATATAATTTTGCCTTTTCTACAGTGTTATATGAATGGAATAAAACAGGATGTAGTAGACTTTAAGTCTTCTTTCACTTGCCATAAAGTATTTAAGATCCATCCACACTGCTGTATTATTTGTTCATAACTTTCTATTCTGGTAGTATTCTGTTATATAGATGTACCAGAATTTATTTAATCAGCTCCTAGTTCAAACATTTGGATTGTTTCCAGTTTTGAATACAACCACCTTAAACATTCATATATAAGTTTTTGTGTGAACATAAGGTTTCACTTCACTTGAGTAAATAGCTCGGAGTAGGATTGCCAGGTTGTATGGTAAATGTATTTTAACTTTATAAGAAACTGCCAAATTGTTCTGTAAAGTGTCTGGACCATGTTGCATTCCTACCAGCAAAATGTGGAAAGTTCTGGGTACTCTATACCCATGTCAGCAGTTGTTATGGTAAGTATTTAAAAAAAATTTATCCAAATTTATTCAAATTGGTGTGTAGGGGTATCTCACTGTGGCACTAATTTGCATTTTCCTAAGGACTAAATTCCTTTTCATCTTTTCATGTGCTTATTTTCCATTCACACAGTTTTTGGTTAAATAAATGTCTGTTCAAATGTTTTGCCCATTGTCTGATTGAGGGTTTTTTTTCCTGTTATTAAGTGTTGAAGTTTCTATTCTACATACAAATCCATTATTAGATAGGTGATTTGTATGTATTTTTTTCAGTCTGAGGCTTTACTTTTTAGTTTTCTTAACACTAATCAAATCTGTTTATTTTTTCTTTTATAGACCACACTTCCGTTGTGTCTAAGAAATCATTGTCAGTCTAAAATAGCAAGGATTATTATGTTTGTTTTAGGTGTTTTGTAGTTTTAGATATTACACAAAGGCTTACACAAAAAAAAATAAACCTTTTCTGGACCAAGGTTTATATATATATACACTTATATTTGCATATGAGTATTCAGTTGTTCCAGCACCTTTTTTTGGAAAAGATTTGCTTTCTCTATGGAATTATCTTTGACCATTTGGTGAAAATCAATTGCCCATCTCTTTGTGGATCTGTTTCTGGATTCCATGATCTCTATATCTATCTTTCTTCAGTACTACACTGTCTTAATTTCTATAGTTTTATAGTGAGTCTTGAAATCAGGTACAGTGACATTAAACATAATATAAAATAAAAGGATACCTGTAATTGATTTATGAATTTAAAGAGTTCATACTGTAAAGATTGTCATGTTTTTCCAACTGGTTTTATGGTTATTAAAATACCAATGATATTTCCTTCTATTGATCTTTTACTTTTTGAAGCATGATAAATTGTTTCTAAAATGTTTATATGGAATTAAAAGGCCAAGAATAGTCTAGACAACTGAAGAAGAAGAAAGTGTTAGGGATTTGCCCTCCTGTTTATCAAAATTATTATAGTTCCAGTAATTAATACACTAACTCACTCACACAGGGATAGACAAATACACCAGTGAAACGAGTAGATAGAAATCCCCAGAAATAGACTCAAGCATAAGTAGACACTTAATATGACAGATGGTATTGCAGATAATTGGGGAAAAGATGGACTTTTCATTAAAAAGTCTGGACAATTAGCTATTATATGAAAAAATAAATTTCATACCATATACAAAAATAAACAAAGTTAACGTTTTGATGTAAGTACAAAATAATAAATTTGCTATTATGTAGGATACCTTCATAAACTTGGGGTAGGCAAATTCTTCTTAAACAAGTCTCAAAAATTCATAAACCAAAGAAAAGGATAGATATCTTTAATAATACCAAAATTAAAACTATTAACCAAGTAACAAAAGGGAGACTTAAAATGTGAGCCATAAACTTGGATAAGATATTTGCAACACATATAACTGACAAAACACTGATGTCCAGAATACTTAAAAAAATCCCAACCTTCAGGAGAATACTGGACAAACCACTTGTACATACACATCACAGAAAACATGAATATCCAATAAACATATGAAAAGTTGCTCAACCTTAAGGAGGGATAAATTAAAATCTCAGCGTATTATCTTTACATACCCACTGGTAGGACAACACTGAGAACACTGGTGTGGTGCAGATGTGGCTTACTGGGAATTCTCATGCCTTACTGTTTGAGCATTGGAACAAGCATTTTGGAAAACAGTTTGGCATTTTTTATTAAGGTTGAAGAGCCACATGTTCTAAGACCCAGCAGTTCAGCCCTAGGTATATACTCTACAGAATTCTTGCAGATATGCATCAGAATATATAATTCGTAAAAGAATTATTTGTAACAGTAGGAAACTGGAAACCACTTGAATGCTTTTCAATAACAGATTGTATAAACTATAATCATTTACACAACAGAATATCATACAAAAGTGAAAATGGATGAGTGATAGCCCTATATAGCAATATGCCTGTATCTCAAAATCAACACTGAGAAATAAAAAAAAAATACTGAAGCATACTCTTAGTGTGATTCCATTTGTATAAAGCTGTGGAATAAGCAGAACTAAATAATATGTTGTTTAGATACATACTTAGAGGAAATTAAGTCAATGATTATTGCAGATGTTATGATGTGTATTTTATCAGGTAGTGAAGATAATCTGATTGGAAAAAGGACCCAGTAGCATTAAAAATACTGATACTGTTCTATTATTTAATCTTGTTAATATTTACATGGGTGTTTGCCTTATTATTACTCTTTTAAAAACTATACATTTGTGCACATCTGTGCATGTTTAAGTATGTGTATTTTACAATAAAAAACTAGGTAGGAAAAGAGTATGACCAAAATTTGACATCCATTTATTACATAGCAAAAAAATCTTCACTGCAGATATCATACTTAATGGAGAAAATTTTGCAGCATTAAGTAAATCAGACAATTATGCCCATAATAACTACTTGTATTCCACATTGGTTCAAAGTTCCTAGCCATATCAGTAAAAAAAAAAAAATTAAAAAGGAATAATGAAAACAAAGTATCATTATCTGAAGTTGATATGACTATTTTTATAGAAAATCCAGAATAATCTACTGACAAACTATTAAACCTAATAAAAAATTCTGCACAGTTCCTGGATATAGGATCAATATAAAAGATAAATAATGTCCATTATACCATTAATAATTTAAAATAAATCATTTCAAATGTAGTTATATATTCCATTCAAAAGAGTAATGAATATAATAAAACATGTATACTTTTCTTCTCTGTATGGAAATTAAAAATTTTGTGGGAATATATAAAATAAGACCCAAATGAACAGATATACTGTTTTCATGTCTAGAAAGACACATGTGATAAATTCAGTTTCCTTATTCTGACATTATTTTCATAGGACACTGATGTTAAAGGTAAAATTCATCTAAAAAAAACTAAAGGACCAGAATGATCCAAAACAATTTGAAAGAAGACTGAGAAGGAGAAATGTTCTCAAATAGATTTAGAGGTTTAGTATAAATTGTCCCTTATCTCATGCCACCTACTTCCAAAGACTCATGATAAGTCTATGCTGTGCATCCTTCCCAGCCGACAGCATCTTCCTTCCCATGTAATTCCACTGCATTCTGTATTTACTTCTATCATGGCATTTATCATAGGGTTTCTCATAATCACACTGAGATTTGTGTTTACTCTTTTATCTCCTTCACTGAGCTCTGAGCTGACTATGCCATTCATCTTCGTTTGCCCAGAGTCCCACATGGTGCCTGGTTCACAGGAAGCAGTTAATAAATGTCAGCCTTTTGCTCTCTTGCGTTGCCATTATTATTCCAAGATGAGCTTATTGTTTCCATTAAGTTCTCACCTAGTCCTGAGGCTTTGGCAGAGGACTGTAATGTTCGGTCATTGTCCGTACTCGACTGCCTGAGGCTCAATTTTAAAATCATTTCTGAAAGCAGCTACTTGTTACTACTCCTGTGTTTCTCTAATATTGAATATAGTCATGCAAAAGTATGTATTATAGAATGGCTCACCTTAAAAGAAACTTAGGTTCTGTTCTTTCACTCTTCCTTTCATAGATGAAGAAACAGGGAGCTAGGGTAGTTAGATACTTCATTTAAAAATGCTTCCAATTATATTTTATCTAGTGCACAATATTTCTTATATTTCTATTTCCTGACATTCATGAAATTAAATGAATTGAAATCTTAAGGGATGATTTGTTAATTCTGACATGAAAAGAGCCAGGAAATTGATAATATAGAAAAGTATGGAGAAGCTCAAGGGATAATCAAGTATGATTTGTGATGTAATTTTTATAGGGTGTTATTTTTACCTACTTAATTTTCTTTATCCTACTTTACAACATACATTTACCTCATTAAAATTATTTGGAAATGGAGGAACATAGGAGACTGTTCAAGAGAATTTCAACTCATACTCTCAAACTAAAAATATTCTATATTTGTGTGCAAGCCACCCTGAGGTAATTATGTTTAAGCAAAGAGTTATGTAACCTTTTGGCTTCAATTCCAGCAACCTCTTTCATTAAAGAAATAATTCTGAATACCATTATTGATTTCCTTTTGGAATCTTACCAGATGAAAAGATAATTCCAATTCTATATATTTTGGTGACCAGAAAACTTTGATGTTTGCTTTGCAATTTACACATCTTTCTTGTATTCTCTCATTTGCGAGATTCCCTATTTGTTTGCACAATAGCCACTTCCACATCTACACCCCTCCCTGCTTTTCTAATGCAATTGCAGCTTACCTATTTAAAAGCTCAATTAAGGCCACAAGCTTTAAATTTCATTTTTTGGTGATGTTCTTTGGAGGGAACCTTTTTACAGTATTATAATCAACTATTAATGGACAGAAAAAGGAAAAGCTATTTAAATTTTGTTCAGACCTATTTAACAAGTGAAATGTAGTTTTGGCTTCCTTATATCTGAGAAATCAACTTCAATAAAAAGAGAAAGTTTAAAGTTTTAGCAAATACGGCCTCAATAAAATTAGAAGGCTTTGCTATTGGAAATTAAGGCATAGATCTTCAAAGAGTATGGTCAAAGGAGCTTGTGCAGCAAAAATGTGATACTGAATACCATCGTATGTTATCAAGTGTGAATAGTTATGTCGTCATGTGAACAGTAGCTGCCAGTTTGGAGAAAATTTGAATGATGCTACAGAAACTGATCTTCTAACAAATAGGACACAGGAATGCTCTCTACCTCAGGGGATGCCAGCAGGCAGAGCATCATTGGAAAGATGGCTAGCCATTTTTCATGCTTCTGTTTCTTACTGCTCTATAGAAGAATGTGGAAGTTTAGAGATGTGTTTATCTTTTAAGAAAGAATCTGCATTACAACAAAAATATGATTTAAAGAGAATATCTGTCATACAAATTGTAATGATTAACTGAGGGTGAGATGAAATTGAAAGGACCAAACTAACGCCATGGCAGGCTTCAGGAAGCCTCAGAAACTAAAAGGCCTAAGTTTCAGTCTCCCCGAAACTATCAGGTAGTTACATATTGCCCAAAGCATGTAACCACCCTCCTGCCATCCAATCAGGAGAAGCCGAAAGCCTCCCTACATTCCTGAGGATGGGGTCTGCGGGCAGGAGATATAGATAAGACACTGTAGCAAAAAGCAAAAAAAGTAACCTGTTAGTCATCAGACAAGGCCCTAAGTTCGCTCTGTAACTGGTTAATTTCAAAGATACCTTAAATATTGTGATTGGATCACGCCAAAAGTAACGAATGCTCTAAATGACATGTATGGCTAGAACTGTTGTCAATAATGTTGTAAAACTATGATTGGATTGCTGTGTCTATGTCCCAGTTTCCTGTAACTCCCCCTTCCCAAAGCCCATAAAAATCCTGCCCGCCTTTGTCCGGGGCTCTCAGCTCACCTCCACTACCTAAGTGGAAATGCTGGGAGTCCGAGCTTAAGCCCGTAATAAACGCCCTTTGCTCTTGCATACGTGACTCGGTCTCCCTGGTGGTCTCTGGTCTCTGAGGATACTGCAATCCGGACATAACAAAATTAAAAATACAACTAGAAAACAGAGACATACTTCCATATGCAAAATACTGTGGTTCTGTTACTCTTCAGTTTTTCTAAAAGTCTGCACAGGGTATATGATAAACATGAATGCATAAATAATTGATTTTCATCTACTTTTCCTGTCTCTGCTCAATAGGCAAAAATGCTTTCTGTAACTTACTAACATAATACCAAATACATAAAAGAGCATTTTGAAATTCAAATTGTGTTGTTCCAAATTGAATATGCCTGAGATTTTCCATTTTTTGTTAATTTTTGACATTGTTTATATAAAGTCAGAAGTTAAAGTGGAAGAAGAATTGTAAAAAACATGTTCTTACTAAATATTAAACTTCTGTAAAAGGAGTTGTTAAAAACACCAAAACAAAAGACAGAGCATATTTGACAAGAAATGTGATAGTCCTGATATATTTACAGGAGGCTATGAATGCTTTTGGTTGGAAGATTACAATAGGTAGAATATTTCTTTTCTCTCTCCTTTTCATAGAATTTCAACAATGGATTAATATTTTTGGATGATGTTGAAATATACAAAATTAAAAGACATGATCTAATACCCATCATCTACAGTTTCATTTCATAGGCTTTGCCTGAATCAACGATTTTGAAAATGTACTCTTGTTGACCTATTACAGAGTTTGCTCATTAGTTCAGTTTACAGCAAAATGTATGGATCTTGTATTTTTATGAATAGCAACTTCTACATTTCTTTCACAGGTTAACCTTATCCATGTTTGAGACTTCTTGATGCTTAAGGGTTTTAAATCATACACCAAATCCTAAGAAATATACACAACTTCAGATCTTTTTTATGTTCTGATTAAAGGGACCTATTATTTCCTCCCAGCTTGTCCCCCAAAGCATGGCGTTCCTCTGCTGTACTTGGCAAACAGATCAGTAACCAGGAGGAAGAGAACATAGATCTGTCCTAGGCAGCGGATAGTTGTGCTTTTTTGTTTATTGGTTTATTTTCTCCATTCTCCTCCCCACTTCCTTCAAGGTTCCTTAAAACTTTTTTCTAATTTTCTTACATGTTATGTAGCATACACCAGTCTGGAGAAGTCACTGGGCAATTGCTTTAAAATATTAGTCTGTTTTGTTCTAACTGGTTATAAAAGAATTTTTGAAAGTTGGCCTAATTCAAATTGTAAAGAATACAGTCTGGTTTAGATTTTGAACAAATCATGTCAGCAGAAATGGAGCAGTGATAATGGGATAATGCAGGAGGCAGACTTGGGGCTTCTTATATTTTCCTTATTTTTCTGTTCAAGAGTAACACAGAGTATTAAAAAGAAGGTTCTCTTTAAGGGTGTGATACAAAGTCTTTAAGTCCTTTGGTATAGGAGGACACATAAACAGATTATGTTTCTATTTAGAGGAATTAGAATAAGTAGCTAATTAAAGGCTTCTTGGCACCTAAGTGCAGAAAACAGGCTGAAATGGCTCTGCTGTCCTCAAGCTTGAAGTACTGCCAGGGTGAATGGTCCACACAGTTTCTGATGCTGGGAAGGTGGTCATATAGGGTTCTATTTAGATCTGAGAAGTAAAACTACCTTGCTTAGTAGATTGATCAGGAGTGAACAGCAATGTGTCATATATCTTGAGTGAATATAGTGTGTGTCTAGGTATTTGAATTTCTTCCAATCTTGCTCTAAATTGTATTTTTCTTAAGTAATATTAAACAAGTTGGTATTTCAATAGTAATTTTAATTTATACATGATACTTTTACACTGATGGATAAGACCAATCTCCTTAGCTTTAAATCCTTCAGGATCCTTGATATTAGATGTGCCTTTTAGGAACACTAGGTAAGCTTTGCTGGAAACTAGTCATTGGGTCACACAGGGTGGCTGACAATTTATGTAAGGTATGATTAAGTTGGAAGGGACATAGAACTGTTCCAAACAAAAGTCTTGATGGGGAACTGGTGGTCTGTGTTTGATTCTGAATGCAAATACTATGTAGAAAGAGAGAGAGTCAAACCACACATGGCAAGTCCTTCCTCTCTTTGTTTGATATCCTTTGTGATGGTTTGCTGATTCATTTGCCATCACCTTGTCGATGCTATGGCTGTCTCATGTCACTCCCACTTACTCTGTGCCCATTCACATCTGGTCCAGAGCTAGTTCTGTACAGGTGGGCTAGATAGAGAGCAAGGAAACAGGGAAGGAGGAAAAGAACCTCTTCCTTCTCTGCCCACTACTGTATTTGACTCCAATCTTTCCAGTTCTTAGGGAAAGTTATAGTCTTTCACAAAGGATGAAAAGTCTTCCTGACTGAGTATCTTTCCAGGAAACCAGCACTGAAAGGGAAATGGTGCTGAGAGATGACAGGTGGGGAGAAGATGTAGCTTCTGCACCCTGGGAAAAGAGACCTCCCTTGCTCCTGGAAAAAAAGGAGGAATGGTGAAGCCTCTCCCATCCAAACTGGCACACAGAACTAAAGGGAAATCCATCCCAGAAGGAGTCCATGATTTTGGTGTGAAGCCGGCTTATCTCATTTAATGAAAGAGAAACATACTTCTGACCAGCACTGTAACCGAAGATGGTCCTAATGGTAGAACGACTAGCACTGATTATATTTACTGATTGAACTTTGTTAGTGACACAGCATTTAAAGGGCCAGGCCAAAAGCTGGCAGTAGTGTCAGCAACAATATGGCAGAAAGCATTAAAATTGTTTGCGACCAAAGACACCATGTGATGTCCCCAACGGTAATGACTGGAGGGGCTGCCAAGGCAAAGCAGAGCAACAGCCCCACTAGTTTGGTGATGAGGCCGGTTCTTAACCAGGTTAATGGTAACCAGAGCCTGTGAGTACCTGCAGCCACATGCTGACCTCATCGGCTGCCCTTCTCAAACTTCCACCAGATTCGATGCCAGAGGACAGAGGATACTAAGAACTAGGGTTCCTGCGTTTGTTCCAGTGGGGACTTATCTGCAGGAAATTCATTGTTTTCCTAGACACTTTGTTTTGTTATCCACACCTGCTCAATCGTTCTGCTCAGCATTATGGCTTCATCAACACACCAGTTATCAAATTTTCTCAGAGGAAAGCAACTAATGTGGATAAGTGCAAGGGCTCTTCAGTCTGGGAGGTCTGAGTTCAAATAAACAATTCTCACTGACCCCCGCAAGCCTTGGTTTTGTTAAATGATATTAGCTTAATGATCATAATAAATGATCATAATAACGTACCAACCTCACAGAAATGTTATGAAAATTAAATGCAATAGAAGGCTCAACACTGAAGATATCACTGCAGATAACACACTGAGATCTTTTGCGTGTTATCAAACTCATGTTATCTCACATGTGTCTCTTCTTGTTACCTACTGGTTGCAAGTGGAAACAACAGGAATGAGAGTGTGCTGAGGTGTGGGAGGAGCAATGATTTATTACCTATTCTGCTAGGCGCTGTGGTTGGTACCCTGATGGAGCAGGAAATAGTCCCTAATTGATCTTCAGAGTTCTCATTTGAAGAGGCCCGTCACTAGGAATATAACTCTATGTGATTCTTACAAACCGATAATCAGCAAAAGTATAATGGAATGGAAGTGTATCTGGCACAAATACAAAAAGGCTTAAGTAAAACCAAATTAGAATCATATTTACCATGTAATAAAATAAATTTAAATTTTGGAAATATATAGTACAGCAACTCCAAGCATTATGTTAAGCATTAAAAAAAGGAAACATATGCCAAGAGTAATGGTAGAAGCTGGGACCAAAAACTTCTTTTTTCCTTTCAGGTATGAACACATATTAAAAAATCCACATGGCACTTAAAGAGCAGGTCTAATTTGATTGAAGATGCTAAGTAAGAGGCGGAAGAAGAGACGACTCTTCTCCTGGATAAACACTCTAATGTTCTTTTTATGTACCTAGTAACATAAATGGAAGAGTGTAGACTTTCGAGCCAAGACATACCTGAGTTTGTGTCCTGTATGTATGACTTTGAGGAAATTTACTTAATGTCTCTGAAATTCTGTCACATAATCTGCAGAAAGGGATAATAATAACTAATGGGAAAATTGCCAAGAGTATTAAATAGGTATAGCCTGGTATAGCGCAGAGTCCCTGGTAGGGTCAATATATATTAGCTTTCTTTCTTCCTTTCACTTTCTTTCTTTCTCTGCTCCCCTTTTCAGTCACCCCACTTCTGCAATACCGCAGAAAAGATGGAACACCTGCTTCCTTACTCAGAATGAGAGCAAAATCCTACTAGGATCTGATCACAGTAACACTTGGATTCACATATAACAATATTCATACTCTAGGCAATTGTTACAATCCATTTGGTGAGAAATACCCTTTTGCACATGGGCTAATCAGACCTGCCTGAGCTCAGAGGGAAAAAAAAAAGAATTCCTCTTTTATTTAGCGTGCAAATCTGGAAATATACAAGTGAGCATTCTAAAAAGACACACTTTTCTATGTCTTTAAAATTAGTTTCACCATGCAAAATGAAATTGTTTTAAAGTTTAATACAAATAGCACACTTTTGTACATTGTTCAAGGGACTTTTGGTTCTAAAAATTACCATGGTGTTGAGTATACTTTCTTTTAATTGCCAAGTATAGAGGCTGAAATAGGGAGTACTTAACAGTTATTGGGACATAGTTATTTCTTTAACAGTGTAGATGGAATTATAAGGAAAAACAGAAGGTGTTTTGTGTACATGTGTGTGTGCATGTGTTTTAATTCTTCACATTTTGCCTATGGCATGGAATGAGTAGCCGGAAATTGAGTGTATTTAATACCTGTCTCAAAGGGGTAGTTTCTTTAACTCTTGACACCTACTTGAGAATTGCTTCTGCACACATGAAGATGAGGAATAGAACTGTTGATATTAATGAATAACAAGCATGTGTGTATGTGTGAATACATGCACATGTGTGTGTGGAAGGAGAGAGAGACGGAAACAGAGTCTCCTGTTCCTCATCCCACCAGGTGCGGGCCTTTCATTTTTTCCTTCCTCCATATTTCTTGGATAATCACATCCATGTCTATATTCGGACTACTATACTAACAAATTTCTAGCCGTAATATAAACTGAATTCCGTCGTCTCTATTTGTTACATTTATACCTCTCAAGCCACGCGCCTCAAGTAGAACCCCTTGTGGTTTCCTCCAGACAAACTCTTCCTGACATTAAAAATTCAGGCATGTGGGATTAAAAAGAAAGTTCAGTTTGTGTAGCCCAACATCTCACAGACCACAATGCAATGCACCAGCAGAAGTCAGACTTTGTCATCTATTATGTCTTCAAACCTGAGGAGCTCATTACTACACCAGGTAACCCACTACATTAAAGAAAAAAAAAAGGGCAAGACATTACCTCACAAGACAACTCTTTTCGTGTGTATGCCTGTAAGTGGGTAAGAGTACGTAGACTACTGCCTGGCTTCAAACCTTGGCTCTGCTCCTCACCCGCTAGATATGACCTTAGACATACTGCCTAACTTCCTTATACTCTGATTGGCTTATTTGTAAAATTAGGTTAATAATAATGCCCATCTTAGAGGGCTTTTGTGAGGAAGAAATAAGTTAATATACTAAATCCTTAGTGGCTGGACCATAGTAAGTGCTAAGTAAGCTGCTATTATTATTAACATTATTATACTATTCCTATGCAACATTTCACATGTAAAGGTATAAAAGATTATGTGATTAGCCCCCATGGACCCACTGCATAGCATAAGCAACAAAGCATAATAAATATATTTCAAGTCCCTGGGTACCCTTCTCTAATTCTAATTCTCCTTTTTCCTGAAAGACTAACCTCTATCCTAAAATAGGTGTTCACCATTCCTATGCATTATGTAATAATTTTGTATATATAAATATATATATATTTGAACAATGCAGAGTGTTGGGATACATGTTTCTTAACTTCATATAAATGGTATTATACAGTGTGTATTCTTTTGTGATTTGCTCTTACTGCTCAGCAATCTAGTTGTAAGATTTATTGACCTGGGTAAAGCTAGCTCTCAGTCACCTATTACTGCAGCTGTATTTCATTCAGTGTTCAGTTTTCTGCTGCAAGACACTTGGGTTGATATCAAGTTTTTTGTTGTATTTTTTTTTTGTTCTGCTTTACCAGTATAAACAATGCTGCTAGGCTATTTAATCATTGGATGGCAAAGAACTTATTTCTTATACGGATCCAAACTTTGTCTCCATACAATGTCCACACATTGTTTCTAGCTCTTCCCTATAAATACATACAGGATTTTTAAATATCTTGTATATTCAGGTTTTACAACTGTGATTTTAAAATGAGCTCATATAATCTAAAAACTCTCACTTTTTGACCCCTTTTATTTATCTTTTGAAATTGTATAACTAATGCATGCTTATCATAAAAATAATCCCAACAATATAAAAGGGCACAAATCTAGGTAGTGGAAATCACCATCCTTCACTTGCTAGTAAAGTCTGATGAGCATTTCCCCAGTCTTTTCCTATGCTCATAACCATACATTTAAAAATATATGTGCTCATATGGTCTCCCTTCTGTGTCTTTTTCCTGATCACTTCTTCTTATAAAGGACATCAGTCATACTGGATCACATGAATAACTTAATTTTAATTTAATTTTAATTTATCTCTTTAAAGACTCCAGTGCAGTCATATTCTGAGGATACGGGGGTTAGGATGTTACCATATAGATTTTGGGGGTTATTGTTGAGTTTCATAGTAGGTGTACAAGCTTTAAATTGGCACATACTCATTAGTTATTCCTTTGTAAACATTACATTTTATGGAGAAATTAATTCAAGAGTCTCAGTTACACAGTACGCCATGGCATGGGCTGACTCACATTTGTAACAGTTTAATCATTAGAGCTCGCTTTTGCAGAGTTCATTTCTCCAACCCCAATGGCACTATATTTTCCTGCATTTAAAGAGCATATGTGAAATACAGAATGAAAGCCAACTGATTGTAAACATGAAGTTATAAAGTGTAAGTTACTTCAATACTAGTAGTTAGGAAAATTCTTAAACAGAAGGATAAGAATGTGTATTTAAAATTATCTGAGTCAAGATATTTGAAAGCTGCTAGAATTGATCCCAAAGACATGGACAGTATTATAGTATCTAGAGTTTTATGTGTTACTTCATGGTACGTTAATAGGAAAGAACCATTTTCAAATTAAAATTTAATAAAAGTTGTTCTTTGATCAACTATGTACAAAAATAGACTGACAAATTTGTTCTGTATATTGAACAGGAACATATGGATGTCAATTTTGACAAATTCATCAATACATTTGCACAATTTAAATCTTAAGGAAAAACTGTGATATTATTTATTCCTAATTTATTCAATAAATTATCTTTTTTCTAAAGTATTTGTTAATGTTATAAAAATAGTCATTTTTTAAATTTTTTACTGAAATATTTTTTATTTTTACAGGCATCTTCTCATTATTTTAATTCATTTCATTTCATTTCATAATTATTACATAAAATAATTCTGTCATATGAAGGAGGATGATATTCAAAAGATGATCCTTTCTAGAAGTCAAATATACTACTTATACTGCTGTCCCTGGTTCACCTTATCCACTTTTCTGCTTACATTTGTTGGTCATGCCAAACCTATTTTCTCCACTGAATGATAAGAATTAGAATTCCCAGCCCTCATAGTGAACAATACTACAGAACATTGTGATGCAGGTTTATCAAAGAGAAAGATTTATAAAGAGTTCTGATGTACTAGAAAAATAAAAAATCACACTGTGCTTAGTAACCACACACTTCCTATACTTACTGCATGCCCAAGCACTACGCTAGGAGGGGAAATCCAAAGAAAAGTGAATGCATGTTTTTTCTATCCTCCAGGACCTTCTAATCTATTGAGGAGATACAGTATGAGCAAACAAGAGAGTGGGGAACACGGAAGAGACTACTGCTCTAGCCCCCAAAGATCTGGGTGGAGACTGGAGCTCTGTCACCTTCTCACTCATGACCTAGGGGAAATCCCTTACCTTCTCTGCAAACTGGGGATGGTACCTTCCAGGCAGAGTGTATCTAGTGCATGGTAGGCATCCAATGAAAAGTAGTTAAATATGAACAAGACATGACAAATTAAATACAGAGAGGATGATTAAAAGTTTGGTGCAACAGTAAATAATATGGTACTGATTAATTTCCTAATGGAAGGTAGACACAGCAAAAGAGTTCAGCAAGGACATATGCAGCTGAGAGATTTAGGACCAAATGAGGCTTAGGCCCAGTACTGGATTCAGAGAACACACTGGGGAGGTGGATGGGCCTGAGGCCTGCAGCCATCAGAGAAGCCCTGATACAACACACTGCCCTGCATGCGTGGTCTTAACCCCTCCTGGCTACAACAGGGTATTTTCTATGTTGAATGAAAGAAGCTGGAGACAAAAGATCACCTATCACATGCTTCCTTTATTTAAAGTACACAAAAGGCAAAACTCATCTATGGTGTTACAGGTTGGAACAGAGCTTACTCCTATGGGAAAGGAACAGAAGGGAAAGGGCAGGAGCGAGGTTCCACGGACTAGTAATGTTCTGTTTCATGATGAGGATGCTGGTTACATGTATGTTTTCAGTTTCTTATAATTCATTAAGTTGTATTCTTATTTGTGCACTTTTGCATATATAGAATACTCTTAAATATAAAGCTCAAAATATATGTTTTCACTTTGAAATTTTTTTTTTAAATAAAGAAAGAACATAGAGGAAGAATTAAGAAAAAATCATCAACAATCCTGGAACTCTCCTAACTACTGGTAACATTTGGAGTAGATGCTTCACAGATAATTAAGATCATCCTGTATATGCCATTTTACAACTTTTTTTTTTTCACTAAGAAAACATACTGCAAGAAGTTTCCCATGTTGGAGAATATTTTTCTAAAACATGATTTATGTACATACCATAATTTTCTTAGCCAAACTCTTCTATTTTGATCATCAGCATATATCTAATTTTAAATATTTATATATTGCCACAATGAACTCTTTTGTACATAAATGTATTACATTTCTCAATATTTGAACAAGATAAATTCCTACAAGTGAAAAAGTTTTGAGTTTTTGATGTACACATTTTCAATTTCCCTTCAAGATTTGAGCACATTTCACTCATGTGATATATTTTTAAAATCTGCACATCTTGTAGTTGAAAACGCTTTGTTTTTTCAAATGGTGCTGTTATTCTTTTTTAGTACTGAGCTTGAACCTTGACTTACGTTATTGGCTGTGTTTCCTTGTTTTGGAATGCCTCTTCCTAGCCTTGGCCATTTTCTTTCTATTAGATCATTTCACTTCTCTCAGACTACTCAGCTTTGCAGTCTCCTGTCCCAACTCAATATTTCATTCAGACTAAAACCCAGACTCTATTTGCTTTGTGAACTAAGTTCCTTTTCATCCACTGACTCTTTTGGCGTGTGACCCCATTTATATTTTTTTACTTAGGTTGTTAAACTTTCTTCTGGGTTTTAAAAACTCACGCTAACGAAACTTACTGGGGACAAGACAGTAATACTTGGTAGAAGCAACAGAGATTGAATATAAACTCTCCCTAAGTGGAAGGTCACAGAACAAACCTAAACCCCACTGCCATTCCCCAAGCATCACTTACTTAATCCATCCTGAATTATTATTAAAATTGTTGGCCCCAAAGTTGTGGCATCACAGTTTTAATGGATCGAGCTCTTTCTAGTTCTCATGCAGAGCATTTGGCTTGTCGATGAACTTTGTTATTTCTGTTTTTTCTCAAAGCCTATAAAAACACACAAACATACTTCACATTTCCTCCATTGCAGTAATGTCCATTAGGAGGAAAAAAAAGTGTATTTTCAACTAAGCACAGACTGCCTGCAGTTTCCTCCTGTCAGGGTTTGCTCTCCCTCCAGTGAGAAGGCTGCCCTGCTTGTGATCGGTATTTTTCCCTATCTCCCCGAAAGATGACTTTCCCATCCTGCAGTGTGGGAGGGCCGTCACTGGCCGATACCATGCAGGGAATGGCTCAGCCGTGCAGGGCAGTGGAGGGGGCAGATGTCTTTCTGTTTTATTCTTGATACTTAGTTTGCCCTGTGGTGAGCCTTAGTTCTTTTCCTCAGTTGGTCCTGAACCTTTACTTTTATTCTTTTTTTTCTTTTGCTTGCCCTTATTGTTTTTTTCCCTGCTGCCACTTGTGGTGGGCTTGGGGAACAATACTGTAGGAACACAGAACTTTTGAGGGAGTATAAATCGCAGGTGGCACTGAGTCCCTTCTGTTTTCTCATCCGCTGAATTGGCGACAGGGCACTGCAAGATATGCCGAGTTCAGGAATATTCCCTGTTCCCAGGCCCTAGTTGCGCAGGAGAGGGCCTTTCTGAAGAGGGGGCACTCTGGGAGGGAGGGGAGGCCAGCGCACGCTCAGAAACAGATGCTCCTGGCTTCAGAAGGAAAGCCACTCTAATCAGAGTTCAGCAGTCTGAAGACAATCCACAGCTTTGGAGAGAGACAAACAAAACCCAGGGTCTCTTAGTCCAGTGCAGAAATGTAAGAGGCTTGTCTTAAGTATGCATGCAGGACTCTAGCAGGCTAAAATATTATGCAGAGTTAAAGTGAGGCATTGTTTAGGTTTTAATGAAGGCAACCAATTTTTAACAACAGAGGTTCTGTTACTGAATACCCCCACTCCGGCCCCAACATTCAGTTCCTCTGCCCCTGCACCTGCTTTCATTTTTGGCTTCTTGGCACTGATGTTCACAGAGACATCAGCTGGCAGTGGCAAACTGCTAAAAGCTCCCCTGCAACGCAGCTCTGCAAATGCCAGCCATTTATCCACTGGTGCATGCCAGCTTAACGTAAGGGCTCCCTTTCTCCCTCCAACCCCAACCCCCTTAGCCCCCAGTTTTACTTCCAAATGACAGTAAACGATCCAAGCCAAGCAGTGGCCTGGCCCTTTGAGTATCCATTAAGTGTGGTCGCGTCTATTTGCTGCATCTATTTGCTACAGTTATAATATTTTGATCCAAAGAATGTTGTAGAAAATTTAGACAACAATACTATTTCTTCTATTCAGTGAAGAGCTATCGGCCCACAGGCTCATTTCTCTCTCCTCAGCAGATGGTGGGATCGTTTCTTGAGGTCTCTGTGACTTGAAACAGCCTTTTTGTTTTTGTTGCTTATCGAGAGCCAGTTGCCCCAAATTCATTGAATAAAGACATCCACTTTTCCGTTTAAGCTCAGCCTCAATAGATAAATACTGACTTAAAGTTGGGAGCTGACGGACAAGCTGGAAAAGCAAAGGGGATGTTGGAAGTTAAGTATTCAGCACAAGGTTTTGCAGTTTCAAAAATGATGGCTTTAGGTTCCCCATTCAGCACAGTAATTCAGGCTGTACACCGAGAAAGTGTGAGAAATGTGTGAGAAATTCGACATATATTTATTTTTCTTGGAAATTAGAGAATATCTTCACAGTGTACACTCTGAAGGGCTTTTGTTTTGTTTTGTTGTGTTTTAATGATCTAAGCCATCTGGGGAGTTGATAAAGAATGTGATTTTCACAAGCTGAGCTAGCAAAGCCTATTGCTAAATCCCAAACCTTTATCCAGCCTACAGATAAAACCAGGGTGGGAGAGCCTCCCTCCAGCTCTAAAATACTAGGATCCCACGTATGCCAAATGCTTCAGTCTCTGGGTGGTAAGAAAAATAGAGAACTGACTAAGGGAGCCTGGCCCAAGCATTCAGAAATGTATGGTACTTTTTTTTTTTTTTTAAGATTGGTGGAGGTCACAGATTTCCAGGAAGTCTGTATTAAAACCAAGTCAATATCATATTTTATCTGATGCCTTCCTGGTCTTTTTTGGTACAGGGACAAGAATTAGCATTTGCAAACATTTCTTAATCATCTATTTCTCAAATGTGAAGTCAAAAACATATTTTACTAGGGGGCACATAGGAAGCATTGCAGGGGCACTTTGATTTGATTATGCACTACTCATGACCTTATATCAGGAAGTATACATACTGGGGCTTTTGACAGATGACCAGCGAGTCTTCTCAGGGATTCCACTCAGCGTGCAGTCCAGCAATGTGTATAAGACAAATCAGGAAATGTCTTTTTCAGGAATAGGCCATACACTGGCTTTGGACTTTGACTCAACCCTCTCCTTCTTCTGAGTTCAATTTTTTCTTTTCTGGCTATCCACCCTAGAGTTACACTAAATAATACTGTAAACTTATCCCTTTGTAGTCAAACACATGCATGAGAGAAGTTTTAATTTGCACACAGTGTGCACAAACATCTCTAACCAGAAGTCTAACAATATTACCAAAGTTTGCTCATCAGTTAGTATTCTCTATGAAACCTACATGCTAATCAATCAACCAATCAATATTTAATACCTATTATAGCCTGCTCAGACTTTATTCCAAAATAGGCAGATGTGTCACAAATGTTATTTTCATGACACTTTAAGAGGCTTTACTGAATGGATTTTAAGAGGCTTGTCTGAAGGGTGTCACACTTCTACTGAACAGAGCTCCTACCTCAAAGACTGAGGAATAGTTACATTGCACAGACCCAGGCACTTGGAGGTGCCCGTCACCACTGCAGGCAGTTCACAGGAACTAATCCTTGGGTAATAAAATTATAATTAATGGGGAAGACTTCAGTAATAATGCTTACTCTAGCAGTTGTTTTCTTCTTCCACAAAGTCAGAGTATATTACCCCCATACTCCTTCCTGGAGCCATGATATGCTTCCAGTTCTAGAAGAAGAAATATCAAGAGCAGGTACCATAGGACAGAAAATCAGAACACTCACCCTAAGACTTCCTAACAATTCCTTCCATGTCCTTCAGTCCCTCTGATACTTGGCTTCCTCATCTGCACAATGGGAATGACATCATATTGTCCCTTGTCAACTCACGGGCTTGTTGCAAGAAACAAACTAAACAGTCTTTATAAACTTTAGATCACTCATTATTTGTGCTTGAGTTCTTTGTGAACCATGGGTTATATGGCTGTTATAAAAATTATTATGATCGTTTTGTTAGTGCCCTCGCAATCCTGGCCTTCCTCCTTTCTTTCCTGATTCAGAGGATGGCACCATTCAAACAGTTCCATGAGCTTTGACATCTCCCAATCCCTCACTCTCAAACTGAATTTATCCCAAATTCCATTGATTCTTAACTTCAAGTCAGAGGAATTTAAGGCAGTGTATTGTATTTACTTCTGCTTTATTAATGGTTTTTCTAGCTCAATTTTGTTGGATGAATGAGAAAATTCAAGGTACACATGTTTTATAGGTGTTTAGTTTTACTTCATCCACCTTATTCCCAAAATTCTAAGAAAATAGCATATATCGGAAGTAGGTAAGAAATACAAAGGAAAACTAGTGGTATGTAGCTAAACTGGAACCCAAAGTCAGGCAAATACAAAAGCATTTGCCATTGGGTCTTTAGTAAGGATAGGTCCAAATATAAGTGGAAAAACACAAAATGTAGTGTTTATGTAATGAAAGCAAAAATATTGTCTAAGAGAAACACATGTATTCTGGATACAATTACAGAGAGAAATTGCTGGAGAAATCTAAAAAGGAGACTGTGAAATATAATGAATAATGTTACTAATGATACCATTATAGGAGATATTCAGCTGTTTCACAGGGCTGTTTCTTTAAGCACTGGGCTTACTTAGTATCAGGATACTAAAATATGTAAGACAGGCCTTGCTATCAAGGAATCACTGAGAAAGATAAATCTAGAATGTACAAATCAGTGCCTGTCACTAAGATAGATTCAATAAGAGAAGGAGGAGGCATGGTGCAGCAGGGCACAGAGGAGGAAGTAATCAATCTTACTCAGTAGACCAAGGAAGCCTTCTTGGAAGAGATAGCATCTGTTCTCCTGTGTTTATTCTATAAGTATTTATCAATTGCCAACTGTGTGGAATGCAGAATGATAGGTGCTAAAACTGTAAGGCTGAGGAGGACAATGACTTCATCTTTACGAGTAGACAAGGTCTTGGACAACATTTCAGTGAGAAAGACTCTCACTTGCTGGTGAGTCACTCTCCCCCATCCACTACCCCCTCGCTCAGGCAACTGTGAACATTTAATAAGAAAGAGATCCCTTGCTTTCCCCTGCCTCCTGAAAAGGAACATGAAACAATATCAGGAACTACATGAGAAGCTCTAGCCATGGTGCAAAGCTGCCAGAGACCTTGGGAAAGGAATTAGATAAGAAATACACTTCTAGGAATCCATGCGGAAGGCTCAACTCAGGACAGAGAGAGTAGTTTACTAACCTAGGACAAAACAAAGACCTAGGTGTTTGGCAACTAGGAAGCCCAGTAAATATTGCTGAGCTCCACCTGAAATAACAAGCTGGGAACTAGACCTGAATATCAGCTTTTAACAGGGAAGGAAAAAATATGCAACCTCATTCTCTAAATTCTGAATAACTGAGATAAGCCAAGTTAATCCTAAAGTCAAGGGTAGATAACTTGATTTTTCCAGCAATACCTTCACATTTATAAGGTACTTCCTACTGGTAGCAGAACAGTAGGTCAAAAGATTCAACATTAATAAAAAGGAATCCTTTGTTTCTGCCTAAATAAATAATGCCCTGATAGAGTTCCTTTAATAGCACCATGCAAAATTATTTACTATATACAAAAGTAAAGACCCTCAATCAGTATTCCTCAGGGGATAATAGCACATGCAATTTGCAAGGCATTGCTTGGTATTCAGGAGGAAACACAGAAATAGTCCACAGAGACTCCATTAGTGTAATGCTTCAAAGAATTAGGGAGACAAGACATACTCCTAAAATAATGAGCAACATATTAAAATATGACACAGCATCTGATAAGTGTTAAATGTACAGTATAGATAATAACTCATAGATGTAGACATAGAATGAAAGGAAGACATTACTGGAATGGGGGAATAAGGGAAGATTTGTAAAACTTAGGACCTGAGGAATGGGAGGAATTTTAGATAGAAAGAACATCAGGCACTCAAGCTCAAGAAGCTCAGAAGAGGAAATCTTATAAAAGTGTGGAAAAATCATGAAAAAAATAACATGTTTATCAGGGAACCAGAAAAATAACTATGATTGAAATTGTCAGATCTCTCACCACACACAGACACACACACAGACACACACACACACACACACACACACACACACACACTCTCTCTCTCTCTCTCTCTCTCATATAGTCAAAAGAGTGTTCTTTGGAAGTGTGACACATTTGAGAAAATAAATGGAAGTGGATTCAGAAAGAAAATATTCATCCTTATAAAGAAATATCAACCTGCAGAGATTCTTTAAAAAGCACAAATATTACAGAATGAGAACTCTTACGAGCAATCCTCCAGGGGAAAAATAACTTATTGCCAAATATGTCAGTAGTGGCGGGTAGCTTCTAAGTATATATGGTATAAAACAGGGATGATCGGGGAGTTGAATCTGAACCACATTACTTTGCCAACTCCCAAACTGATTAGAGATATTTGTATATCAGACCAAAGCAAATTTTTGGTTCTAAGTAAAATCTAGTTGCATGTCAATTATATCTCAATGAAACAGAAAACAAAAACCTACCAGTTGTTTTCAGATGTTTGGTTTCAATATAAACTGGCATACGCTCTCTGAAATAAAGTAGCATTTCCATTTATTCTAATCTCAGATGAAAATTCCACAAACTTTAAAAATGTGAAATGCTATATATATATATATATATATATATATATATATATAAGCTTCAGAGTAGTCAAATAACTTGCCCAAGCTCACACTCAAGTCTGTGGCTCCAGAGCCCTGTGCTTTAAGTGGTAAGAGGTTCCCACCTAACGCTGTGCTGGGCACATCCACAGGGAACTTTCTGTAGGCAGATATGAGAACTAGCCCTATTACTGAGTCAGAATTACCAGCATTGGGCCCGTACAGATTTTACAAACCTATTTGGCGATCTTCAGGCAAATCACTGGTTCAGATGCTGCCTACCTGACGCAACAACTAATAATAATACTACTAGGAGCCCACGTTTGGCACTGAAATGCAACAAGATGAGATAGAGAAATACTAATCTTTGTACTTCTCCCATTTTCTCTCACTTCCCAGCCCTCCTTTAATTATTCAGAACTATTTACATTGCCTGAAGGAGAACTTGAATTGCAATAGCAGCAATGTAGAGAAAAAGACACAATTTGTGTTCATTTCTTTGGTTTCCCAGGGAGGCTCCAGGGAGTCAGGAGGAAAGGCCTGGAGGGATGCAGAGCACTGACTGGGAAGAAATGGAAAGAGAAGAAATGGATGCTCCCCTTTCAAGGTGCTTGCGTAGGTAGCAGCCAACGGGTAAGCAGGGCGAGAGCGAGATGCATCACAGCAGCTCCTGCTACTGTGGAGTAGCAGGGTGAAATAAAACACAGAGAGACGGGTCAGCATGCAGAGGAGGAGGTGGACCCTGGGGACACTGGAGAGAAGACTTGAAGAGGGCAGCCTTGGAGTTGAGCGTTAATAATGGATACAATTTCCATAGAAAAGGAAAAAGTGTTTGGGGTATCTTAGTTCAGCAGTATTGGACTAGACATAGACAGCTTTTATTAGGCTGAGCAAAGTAGATTCAAGGGAAAATTCCTGTATACCTAGTACTTTTAAATTCAATTCTTTACATTGAAAGATAGAAGAATCGTCTAACTTTATTGCAGCGCCTAGTGGTTATTTCAGTCTATTAACTTAGTGATCTTAGAGTGTGTCAGTGATTAGCAGATCACTTTCACCAGGAAGTTCCCTAGCCATTTCCCTCTGATATTTTCCTCTCAGTCCCCTTATCTACCATCCCTGATCTGACATTCTCAAGCTGCTAGGTTCTCGGATCTACTGTCTGCTTCCAGTGACTCAAGTCACTTAACTGAAAACACACACTCCCGTTAAAGTGTTTGGTGCATCTTAACTGTGGAAGTATAGTGATAATGCTCCAATATTTGTGGTCTAACCTATCAGTGACTCATTAGTAACTAATGGGGAGAATTTCAACCTGGTAGAACAATTAAGGAATAGATCATAAAGTTAAAAGTGACTTTAAAGATAACCTAATATTCTATTTTTATAAACTATTGGCCCAAAGAGGTTGGATCATTTGTCCAAACCTGGAAGCATCTAAGGGTCAAAGGCAAACTGGGACCTGGATCTAAATCCAGTCATCTTCCTCTGATACCTGCAAAGGAATGGAGGTGAGTGTCGGGCACCCACACTTAGGTAAGACTTTGTAGGTTGCCTCTTCTTTCTACGTGACCAAAGGGCCAACCTCAATCTGAACCTGGTATCTTATTTCACTTAATTTACTTTTCCGAACCAAGTAAAGGCCAAAATTCCATATACTAACTATTGAACAATAATAACTTACCTTCCTTGAGTTAATAACATATTACATCAGGAAGTGACTTTTTGAGCTGGGTAGGCTCAAATTTAATGAGACTCCATTATATAGCAATAAGGGTCTTATCCAACATCACACTGAAAATTGTTGAGAAAATGAAGAATCATCTCCTTCCCATTTTAATGCACTTAGTAAGGCGCACAAATATGCCAAACAGAATTAATGAAATATGCAGAAGATCTATTTTTAGAAAGCCTAGCTATAGAGTGAGGATTCAAAAATAATAAATGATTTGGAAGCATCTATTTAAAATTTTGGATAATATGCCTCAAATTACAGATGAATAAATCTGTGAGTAGAGAATTTAAAATACTATTAACACAAAAAGTTATATCTGGAAAAAAGAGGAGTACAGTCAACCTAATCTTTGCTTGATTTACAATGTAATGTTGCAGAAAAGGCTGTACATGCAATTTGGAACTGGTATAAGAAAAGTCAGTGTTGGGAGCTAAGACTAGATTTTCAGAGAAACATAGAGAAATAAGAGGTAATTTAAGATAAGGACAACAGAGTGGTTGTATCATTTGAGGACTAATATACCTGAAAGACAACATAAATATTATGATCAAAAGTTTGGATAGGTAAAGACTAAAGTTATAATTGATTAACAGCCATGATGAACAGAAAGAGGAAAGTACAGTGAAATAAATCTAAAAAAAAGAATCTAAAGAAATTTAGAGAAAAATTTGCACCAGTTAACTATGAAAAAAATGTAGATGACTCACAGTTGGATATGTTTCTAAAAATGAATTGGAATTCTAAATCTTCTAAAGAAAACATAACATGATATTTGTGATTGTTATATTGATCAAAAAATGAGTGAACAGACCAGTCAGTGGCTACAAATCTGTATAAATTCAGGCATGAGGGTTGATACACTTGAAATGAGCTGTTTTCCATAGTTTTTGTTCTTTCAAAGAATGTAAGCAATTGGAAATGCCTAATTTATTATTTTTCTTTTTTTTCATGATACTTGAAGAATACTGATCCAGCAAAAACTAACCTGAAACAGTTTTTGATAATACTTAAAAGGAACTATATTATATTCCTCCAACTTAATGCCTGGCTTCTCAATACTGCCCTCAGACCCCAGCAAGCCAGCCGCTGTTCTGAGCCACAAGTTGGGAGTGCCCAACTCTGGACCCTTCAGGCTACGCCCCTCTACCAAGGCTGGTGTCTGAGTCTAGAGGTTGTTTTCACCTGTGGCCTATGTCTTCACCTCTAGGCCATACCTCCGGTACCCAAGACTTCAGAATCTCCTTCCCAGAGTTCCCTGAGCCCACCTCCAGGCCTGTGCTGGCCTCTTCGTTGGGTCCTTCTCTCAGGAGGATGGATGGAATGTGCCACCCGTCCTTGGCCCTAGGCTTGAGGAAGGCCAAGGCACACCTGGCTGCAGTGTACATGTCAAGAAGTGGCAGATCTTGTGAATATAGGCTAGAGTGTCTGCTGATGCACGAGGCCCCTCATGGGGAAGGAAGGAGTCCTGAACAGACTGGGGTCCCAGGTCACATTCTCTGAAAACCACTATGCTCCTTGCAGAACTCCAAGGAAACTAACACTTACAATAATTGTGAACCTAGTTTTCCAGATCATTATAAAGATGTTTTTTTCCAAGGGTGGAAGACAGAACATATTTAATTAAAAAACTTATTAGCTCAGTTTACATATTGAAATATTTAGATGTATGGTATGGGTCTTGCCTTGGGCCTGTGAGTTTCTAGAGGCAGTCCTGTTGCTTGCTCCCTTCCGGGCTCTTTGAGATCCCTGGTAACAGAGACTATGCCCTATTTCTCCAGAGCTTTTTATCATGTCTGACAAGATGCTTCATACGTCTGGGGATTCAAACTGAATTGGAAAAGGAAAGTGTGGGGCCTGAAGGTAGAAGAAGGTGAGGCAAATATTTTCAGCAGTTAGATTTTTCATCAATCTGCCCCATTTCCCTGACCTCCCCATCACAGAGAGGAACATTCAGGAAATTTACTCCAGACTTGGAACTTGAAGCGCCTAATGAATGGGGTCACCTCTATGCCCAGCATTTCCTAACCTTGTAGCCTGTGTTTCATACACTACCCAGGTCTCTGGAAACGTCACTTAGCGAGTGGTTAGAATCACAGGACAAGGCAGTTTGAGTTCCCCTTGGCTGATATTTTTTCCCCCTCAAGCAAATCAACAGAGGCTCCAGAATATGAAACTTCATGTTTTTTGGACATCACGTATTTCAGGAAAAATTTATTGCTTCTTTTACTGAGTTTTTAAAGGACCGCTGATAATATCTTTTCAATGTACAGTTTTCACACCTTACTTAGGAAAATGGACTTTTTTCCAGTGGCTCCTGTGTGACCCATTGAGTCCTTTCTTTCTTAACAGAAATTGCAATCATTTAAATTTGTTTTTCATTATTTTTACTCAAACCACACTTAAATCTCATCCTCTTGTAGGGCACTCATAATATACACATCATATTATTTCGTATACATTGCATAACTCCAAAAAAGTATGCTTCTTCATCTTGAATTCACACTGTGAAACAATGACATTCTTTCTGTCTGCCTGTTATTATTTATGTGTGTCTCCATGTCTCAGCAACTGGGAACTTGGTCCATGGTCATTAACGCAGTAACAATTTTTAGCAAATTAATAAACCAGGAACATGTTTACTTTTTTTGATATTGTCAGTTATAATCCCATGTTTATGAAACTGAGACTTCTTTGGTTTTTTATGGAGTTTTGGATGGCTGTTAGAGATGATATTTTTAAAATTCCTTTGCAAATAGTTAAATTCCTCCAAGATTTACTTAAGCAAAGAAATCATTACTCTTGTTGACAGACTGTCCAAAAGACCTCCAATTCACATATTTTCCATGGATCCCTGTTTGCTAACTACAGGTTTGGATTAAGTTTGTAAGCTTTCTGAGCCTCAGTTTCCATTTACTGCTCAGTAAATGGAGTCGTCTCATCTACTTTATAGGGTTATTGTAGGCATTAGAAATGTTATTTAATCTTCCTGGCCTGCAGTTGGTAAACAGGAAGTGTGGTTTTCTTCGCCTTTCTGTCTCTACTTCTCCCCAGCAAGATAGTCTCCATGGAACATCACTCTTGAGTTTGGTTTTAGCCCTGAAGTTGAAGAATCAAACTTTAGATACCCCAAACCATTTCTTTTTTCTGAATTAACCCCTTTGTAACTGATCTATTTGGTATTAGGATGGATAAGAAAGTGGGCGTTTTGGGGGCGGGGGGCATATTATTTGTCATTCTTTTGCTTTCATCAAAAAAAAAAAAAAGAGAGAGAAATCTTTCTTTCTTCTCTACAAAAGATGGGAATACCAATTACAGACGGTTATAATACTGACCCTCGGTAGCTGTCACATCCCACTGTTTGGCAGAACTGGTTGGAAGATGATCTGAATGTTGCCTCCAGCGTGCACTGGCCCGAAGCAGTCAGTCCCTCCTACCAGACAATGGTTCAGCGGGTATCTCCCCCAGGTTAACCTGACAGACCCCAGAAAAAGCAACACTAACACTGCAATGCTGTGTTTTCTCTTACAATCCATTTCCGTAAATTATAACTTTTAGATGCAATCCCCCACCCCATACACACACTTTTTAAAATTTCCCAAGCAAAGCACTAAAATTGCACCATGATGATCTCTTCACAAATCCATTTCAATTATTAAGAGGGAATGCCAAGTCTCTTGAAGACCCACAATATTTTCATGAGTAAGATTTTACTAATCTCTGCCTTTCATTTATCAATTATACCAAAAATTTTTGCCAAAAGACTTTCTCATTATACATTTCTCTGGAAAAAGTCTTCTTGGAATGCATCTTCTTTCATGAAAAGTCCTTATCATTTTAACATGAAATTATGCGTTTTACTTAGGTTTAATCTTAACCTTAATCTCAAACTATTTTACTTTGTAATGATTACAAATCAAAAAAGGAGATTATAATGCTGTTTCTGGGTTTTATGCATAATATTCTAATGAACTCAGATTAACTTTTTATTTCACACTGATTGAATATAAGAGTAATACTGATACTGTCTTTCCACTTCAGTGCAAACTGTCAGTGGGAGAGGGGCAGGCTACCATTCTTCATTATATTTAGGAAATGGAATCCCATCCTTTCTCTTCTATAATCCTCATTTTCCTCTGTCTTACTGATTAAATGGCTGGTTTGTCTACAGTGATGTCTTGGGTGAAATAGTTCTAGGTCTTTCAGCAGCAACAAGGGAACACATCTGGTTGCACCAGTCTAACGAAGGACCAGAATAAGTAATATAACTTGTGATTTCTGGCTTGCCCAGGTTAGGAAGAATCACAGTAATCTCCATCTCACTGGCTAGACCATAACAAGCCTAGCATTTCAGATGCACCTCAAGAAATTCAAGTCCATATGTCCAATCCACTCTTATTGCTTTTTGCCCTCAAGTATATTCTCAAATAATAGTTCTTTGGTCTTGAATAAGACCACATGTAGGGCCTCAACATTATAATCCACACTGGGGTTCATACCCTAGAATGAGGTGAGCATATATTCCCACTTTCTTCTGCTGCGTGTATACAAAGTAATAACAAGAATAACATATACAACTCCAAAAAATACAGAATAAATTTCAGAAATAGTAATAATTAAAATACATATTTAGGAAAGAAATCACTTTCTGAGTAAAACTTAGAATTGTACAGCCAACCCCTTACTTGCTGATTTCTCTAGCATTGTTCACACTGTAAGATGTCCGAACCTTTGGAGACCTATCCTCCCCTTTGAAAGATAACTGGCATGGTGTTCTGGCTGTCACTTCTACATATGGTGCCCAGTTGACAAAATATGCTTAAATGCCCTGCCTGCCTCCCTGTGATAAAAGACATTTTGGCACAAGACTGTATAGAAAATTGGGCACCAAATAGGCATTTGAAATCCACGACCATCAAGAAGGGCAAATTCTACTCTTTCAAAAGGTAATCTGCTCGGCCATTTATTTGCCAGTGGATCAGGAATTACAAGACTAGATAAACATATACTGCAACAGTTCAAATATATACTGTCTTTTACACTGATTGCTCTTAATGTTTTTAACAGAATCAAGAAATTCTAGCCATGTGAGCAGGTTGGATATACTGTTCCACTGAAGTAGTTCACTGCTCATTTGCTCCTGGTTCCTGGATATCCCTGTAAGATTAGGAACTGAACAGAATGGCATTGGAATAGTGAAATTTTCTTAGAGAGCCAGGGAGCCTTCTAACCTATTCAGTATGTCACACCTAGAAGAAGAAAGATCTAGTGCAAGGGTTGGTAAGCCATGGTGCACAGACCAAATGGGCCTGTTGCCTGTTTTTGCAAATAAAGTTTTATTGTAACACAGCCATGTCATTTGTTACATGTTGTCTGTGGCTATTTCTGTGCAATACCAGAGTTAAGTTGTTGATATGAATAGCAGGGTTAAGTCGTTGCTATAGAGACTATACAGGCCACAGTACTTAAAATATTTAGTCCTTTGTAGAGAAAGTTTGCCAACCCCTCACCTACTATTAGCTATCTTTCTTGTGAAAATATTTTATGAACTCTATATTAAAGGAGGAGACAAATATATACTTCTAAGAAAAGAAGCTAAATTCTGAGATTAGTTCATCTTACTAAATGTATTCAGCTAGAGTCAAGATGATGATATGTAAACGCTTTAGGGACCAGAGTCCAGTGTTGCATATGTACTGGTCACACAGCACATTGTCTCACCTCAGTCTGTTGTAACACCATGATGACCCCCATGGAAATGCTGTGATTTCAGCCATACTGAAAGTGGAAGGCATAGAGCTCACTGCCTGCTAGTCACATTTCTTGGAAAAGAGGGGAAAAAAATTAAAAGAATGTTTCTAACTATCTTTCCCTTAAAGCGGATTGTTTGAGAGATATTAAAATAGCTGAAGCAGCCTGGAGAATCTAGCTTAACAAACAAACAAACCCAGCATGCTCTAAGTTCAAAAGATCTCTTGCATGTTCACTATCAATCTCTCTATACATATTTTATCTAACCTTCTATAAATATTGTCATGGTAAAGTGCTTTGGACAGACTAATGTGTTGTGATATTTTGTTAACAGAAACAGAGACAATAATGCAGAAGGCAATCCCAAGACAGCAAGAGGAGGAGGCAGATGAAGGAAGGGGCTGACTGAAGACAGAGCCCAGGATGTCTGAGAGAGGTGAGGCCGGGACACTGTGTGGAGCTGACTTCTTCATTAGCAGAACCTGGAGCCTTGCCAGAGCATTCCATTGGCCTCAACTCTAGAAGCTCATCAATTTTCATCTCCCCTCCCCCTTCTCTCCTCTCCTCCTCCTTCTCTCTTTCTCTCAACTTAAAAAGGAAGCATGCAATGTCATTTTTTCCACATTATAATGCACTCCTTTCCATTAGAAAGATGATCTGCACAAGTGTCAAATCACTTTTCATTCTGGATAATCAGAGTAACTTTGCATCTAGCCATCTTCGCTGCAGCTCTAAATAAAGCTCCCCCTGTTTGTGTGACTTTGTCCTGTGCCATCGGTGTCTGTCTGTCTCCCTACTGCCTGTCATGCCTGCACGGCTCCACAAGGCTACTTGCACAGGGTTTCTGGGGGTACCCCCTGGTGCGTCTTGTGAATTCCTGACCGGTTTTATTAAAGAACACTGCCGTGGCTTCAGTGGTACTGGGATTTTCTTCCACTGCTCCCCCATCTCCCTCTCTCTCTCCTTCACTCTTTGGTTGTAGTTGTTGTGTTTCCCACAGCAAAAAACTGCCCCTGGGACAGCCTGGGTCCGCGCTGGCGGCCCGTGTGTGGTGCAGGTGTGCGGGAGGCCTCCTCCGTGTGGTCGCCACAGCAACCCGCCGCTCTAATCTGCTGAATATGAAAGGAAGAAACAGAAAGAGAAAAGCCATCCACCCCCTTCTGCTCCATCCCTGAGTCCAAGAGAAGGATACCGGCTCCAAGCATTCCTGAGAATTCCCCCGCCATCGCCCAGGCAACAGTCACAGGGAGCCGGTGTGGCCTGCGGCGAGGGAGCGGCCCCGCCAAGCCCGTTTCTCCTCCTCCTCCTCCTCCTCCTCCTCCTCCTCCTCCTCCTCCTCCTCCTCCCCTCCTCCTCCTCCTGTTACTCCTCCCGGGTCTCCTCGCGACCTCTCACACACGGGCACCCCACTTCTGGCCTCCGCCGCGGGGTCACCCACTCCCAGACGGGAATCATTTCATATTCTTCCCCTGGCCCTGAAATAGCACTCCTGTGACATGTGTGTGTGTGCACATGCATGTTTGTGGGCGTCTGAGAGATTTTCTTCTCTAGCCACCTTTCAGAACTGTGCTTATGTGCTGAAAAGTTGGAAATGGAGAGTTTTTCTTCCTCAAGTTAAAAGTCGAAAAAGCAATCCCTTGCTGCTCGCATTAATTCAGCTGGTGCTAAGCTTGCAGAGGGTTTTCAGGCCGGTTGCCCTCCAGCCCCATTTCCAGCAGGGAAAGCGCCCATTTGTCTCAGCGCCCTCATGTTGATGCAGCTGGTTCCACGCTGCTCACCTCAGCAGTTTTGTTTTCTGTTGTTGTTTTCTTTGGGGGGTGGGGGTGAGGGATTTGAAAGACAGAGGCTTCCTTGTGATCCCAGCCTTTTCCTATCAAATGACACTCAGCCATGGCTTGGGTTGACTTATTTACTGGCACTGGACCAGGAAAAACAAAAATGAACGTTCACAACTAATAAATCCTTGAGCCTAGATAGCTACGGCAACAGTGGTGGGATTACATCGAAATGTTCGGCCTGATACCTCGGGGCTCCCTGGAGCTGTGTGGAACCTAATAAGTCAGGGGTAGGAAAAGGGGGTAAAGCAGGAGAGGAACAGAGAAACGTTTCATATTCTGGATCTCAGACATACTAGGAAACTTGGAACTCGAATCATAGGATGTGTTTTCTTGGTGGAGGACTCTTAATGGGTAAAGGAGGATACAGTGTATTTGAGTAATTGGACTAAAAGGGTAAACTTGCTACTTTTTTTTTATTCTTGAAAATTAAGTCACGCTCATCTCCCTGGTGAAAGGAGTCCAGCCTAGGCTGACTAGACAGCAAAATCACAGCTTTCTCAGCTGCACTGAAAGAAACTATTTTTATAGAGGACATAAGGTCAAGAATGTTTAGCAAACAAAATTGTATGTCATCCACTCCTAGATAATTCTCCAAGGACCTTTCTCCTCCCAGGCCCTTACTGAAAGTGAGGGCATCTCTTTAAGGCTAGTGTGACAATGTTTTTATTTGCTTTGGAATTGATCTTCTGGACAGAAGCACTTTTTTTTTTTTCGTTAGTATAAATCCAAAAGAATCTAACCATAAAACCATTGACTTTGGCTAAGATTTCCTCATTTTTCTCCCCCATGACCACCTTTAATTCAATAAGTAACTATACTTAATGTGATGATTAACTCTGTTGATTCAGTTTTTGTAGGCTATGGTTGAGCCTTTCCATACAGGGTTCAATCTTTGGGTAGAAAGGTGGATAAGAAGTGGGGAGAATCGTTAACCATCACCCAGATATTTAGTCTTTAGATTGCTAAATGTTTGACTATTTGGAGAGAGAACTATGATGGATTTTTACTCTTTTTGATTTTGTATTTGTTTCTATGACCCTCAGCAAAATAGTGACGGAGAACAACAGCCTGATGACAAACTACACCACACCCACCCAGCAACTGTTTATTTGTTACAATGCAAAAAAGGAGATACTATTTTTTGTTTTATTTTTGCAGTGTGATCCAGTGGGCTCTGATGCCATCTGAGGACCTGGAAAATGCCCAGTGGGAAGTAGGTAGTATGACTTTCTTGCTTTCCAATGCACTCAATAAAAGCATCGTTTAAAATCCTGCAGAGCTCTGTGCAAATACTATCTTTGAATTCTGTTCCATTGTCACTCTTAAAAAAAAATGTCTGGGATAAAACCAGATAAAGGAAATATACAAAGGCTAATTCTAGTATCTTACAGTGTTTAGTATTCTCACTGTCTACCAATGAAGTAGATGTTTCACAGTCTTCCACTAGTTCCCAGGAAAGTAATTTAATCTCTATGATTGAATCTAGCTATTTATTCTCTCTGGCATAGAGATACTGTCCATAGTCAGTTTCCTGGGAGAGTCAAATATTATCTGAATGTTAGTTTGAAATCCTTAGGAAAAAAAGGCATTATGTGCTCAAATCAAGTTCAAATTCTAATTCTTAGAATCCTTCTCTTGATTACTTTTTATTCATTGTTATTATACCAGTATTTTGGAGGCATTTAATCTGTGCCAGACATTATCTAAGCTCTTGGAATTCAAAGAGTTTGTGGTCCAGGTGGGGAGGCAGGAGCATAAAAAAATGATGGTTAGCTTTTACTGAATGCTTATGTGCCAGGTACTACTTTAGACATTTTAAAATACATGTATTAATACATTCAAGCCTTAAAACAATTCTGTGAGGTAGGTACTACTATTTTTCCTGTCTTTAAGAAGGGAAACCAAGGCACAGAGACATTAAATTACTTGCCTCAAGTCACATGTCACCTTATTATTAATGCAATGTTTGGAACATATGACAGCTTCATTTTTATAACCTACTGAGTTCAGTATCCTCAATACACAAAAAGCCTGCCAGGCAGAAAAAGGGGAGGAAAGCACATTAGTAGAGGGAATTTAGAACCCCAAGATTAAGTCCTGACATTGTCCCAAACTTTCAAGTTTTCTAAAAACTCTCCCTTAGGAGATGGATAGTGTCTTGCAATAAAAATGTTTTTGAGGGTCTTTAGTAATGCCACTTACACATACTTCAACTTAGTTTCAGGAAACTTTGTTTTAGGCTGTTTCAAACTTAAATGACTTAGTATTTCTAAAATGCTTAAGAGAGCAGATGGTAGGTGGTAATTTTTGTTAAGTAAGCAAATAATTGAAGGTTATATGATAGCTTAAAAAAATTAAAGAAGAGTTGTAATGTGGGTAACACTCTGAAGAACTGGGAGAGAAAACCACCCTGTGGGAGAGGCAGGAAACAGAAGATGTAATACTGGTGGCAGGAGAGTTTTCCCTCAAGTCAGTAAGTGCTTCATCCATAATACATGGGTGGCAAGGGCTAGACTGGTAGTAAAGGAGCCATTCAGTATTAAAACAGAGCTGTGATACAATGAGGTCTGTGTTTCACTTAGCAAGGTAATTTCTGTAACAATGCAAATGATGAAAAAGGTTAGACAGCTGTAGGAGGAAGGCCACAGATACTATCACAAAACCTATGAGAAGGCTATTGCTCTTGCTATTCTTGCTGCTACTGTGGGAGCAACAGGATTAGAGATGGGAAAATTCTAGAAAGATATTTAGGAAATCGAATCCATAGGACATTGTTCCTGATTGATGATGAAATATGGTCCATGATGACATGAGGAAATGTAGTTCCTGATCACGTGAAGGAAAGGGGATGGGTCCGGGGTTTGGGGCATGGATGGCTAGTTTATGGTGCCATTCACTAAGCAGAAGATACCTGCGAGTAAAAGTGTCGAGTTAGTTTCAGGCAAACTGAGTGTAAAGTATCTAATATCAGAGCATATAATAGACAAAGGCACACGATGCTGAAGGGACAGATTTTGGAGTCATGCATACAAGGATTATGTATTTAAGGGATGGGAGAAATGGGAGCACCAAGGGAAAACAGAGAGAGAGAGAAGATGTGGTGTCAGGGACAGAGCTTAGGAAACTCACGGAAAATCCAGTGGGGCCATTTTAAAGATGATTTCAGACAATCAAAGAAACTTGGTCAATTTTCTAAAAACAGAATCGAAAGCCTTTTCTTAACTCCATAATTTCTTCCTGTAGCTTTCAGTCCATCATCAGAGCTAACCAACATTTTGAAACCATCAACCATCAACAATGATAATGTTGGTCTTGAAACTTCACAAGCTTAGACATCTTACCACTGTTAAAATTTGCGACATAACTCAGTACCTCAACTCTATAGAGCTCACTAAGAATATTTTCCTGCCTGAAAGCTGTGGGTGCTATCAATCACTGATTAAAAAGCCATCTCTTGCAAGGGCTTGTTCAGTGCAGGGGCTGAACACAGTCTTGATGAGGAGAGAAAATGAATCTTAATGACTACCTTTGTTCTCTTATAGTTGGTCTGGAGAAACACAGAAACAATGCCTTCTGTTTACTTACCTCTCCTTACTCAGCTCTTAGAGGAGGGTATTTAGCCTATCTATTTGTAGAGTCACTGAGGGGTGGGGTATACTTCCCTCACCAGGGATTATGGTCAAAGAGTGATTTCAACCTCCAAGGCCCAATATTTAAAAACAAAAAAATAAAAATGAAGCCTCTGTGTGATTCACTTATAATGACAAAATTTTTAAAGTACTAATTGGAATATGATACCTAATAAAGTTGTAATGAAACGAGCCCTCTAGAGTTTATTTTATTTTTCCTTTTATCTTTACTAATAGAAGCAACCATGTGTTCTGGGTTAAGGTCGTCACTTTGGAGCAGCTATTAAGTGACTCTTCTCAGTTTTGCAAATAAAAGAGAAGCAAGCTGTTGGCCCTGGGAAAAAAGATGCAATAACCTTTTATTTGACTTAGTAAATAAATGCTTCTTTCTGTTAATACAAACTGCTGGGGAGGAAACAGGCAAATTTGAATAAGGAGAGGGGCCCAATAGACTATTAATCTCATCTCTTTGAAATTGAGTTTATCTATGGTACAGACCAGGGTGGGCCTTACTCAGGACCCTGAAATAAAGTTACCTTAAGGTAGTGGTTCTCAGTTGGGGCAGATTTTTGTCCCCCACAAGACATTTGACAATGTCGGGAGACATCTTTGGTTGTCACAACTCAGGGGTAATGCTATTGGAATATAGTGGATAGAGGCCAGGGATTTTGTTAAATATTCCATAATGCACAGGACTGTTTCCAAAACAAAGAATTATCTGACCCCAAATGTCAATAGTACTGAGGTTGGAAACCCTGTCTTAAAGATAGAAACATGGAACCAATGGCCTACTTCTTATACTGTCAGGACAAAGAAAGGAGCATGCTGGCTTTGGTCCATGAGGCATTCTCTGAAGCCAGTTTTGTCCCAGTTCTTTGTGGCTGTCAAGTCCCCTAAGAAGCAGCACTTTGGAGAATGGAAATAAATGGTGAAGAAGGGCTTTCACAGCTGTATGCATGTATGTTACTGAATACAACCCAGAGGGCTCTTACTTCTATGCGCTGCACACAGCCTTTGAAGATAACTCTGAATCTTCACCATGAGGCCCAAACCTTCCACTCCAGAATTATCTTACCTGCTATAGGTGGGTGGCAAATTGACAATTTAGGGCCCTAGACAATTGCTGGAGACTTTCCTTCACTGAAGTAAATTGGAAAGTAGGGCTCATCAAATAATAGGAGTCAAGATTTTGCCCAAGGACCTTAAAGGAGCACTTTGCTTCAGGCATTGCCCATGAGGTCACTACTATTTGACAAATGGTTTCCCTCTATTGCATTGAGCTCACCAAGAGAGGACTAAACCAGCCTAGAATCTTACTGCCTCTTATCCTACTGCCCCATATGCCCACACCCACCACCAACCTATGAACGTATAGAAGGATAAAGGTGAGGTCTACTACCTGCATACATTATATCCTAGGACCTGCCATGTTAGTTTTTCCCAGTAGTAAAAGGAAGGCTAGGGCAATTACAGTGGGCATGACTTACCTCTACCTTCACATGGACAAAAAACAGAATGTGAGTTTTTAAGGTATTGGAACCAAAAGTGACTCCAGAGAAATTTGCCTCAGTGTTTTCCTGGGGTGGTGCCTATAGCCTCAGTAGTATAAAATATTTCAGACAGGACATGGATATGACTTTAAATAACATTCATTCCATAAGAAGGGAGTTAATATCTTTCAGTTCTGTTTCAATCCTTAGTGACTGAATTATGATTGACTCTCTTAATACTGAGTAGTAATAGAAAAGTTAAAAGCAAAATCTCCAGGGTTGGATTTGAACTCTGACTCTGCAATTTATAAACTGCCTCTGTGACCCATTCTTGACCAAAAAAAAAAAAAGAAAGAAAGTGAAAGACTTTTGGAGAATTCTTGAAGAGATTTTGCAGCTCTGTAGTTTGTACGTGAAGCCTCTCTATTATATTGCTGTACTGGACCAAACAGACTCTGTGAGGGCAGAGGGACACCACCCTGTCCTCCACTGTACACACAGGTCCAGGCATCCTAGCAGTGCTGCCATCCACAGGCACTTAATACAATTTTGCTGCATGAACAAATAAAAGAATCATATCAAAATTGACCAATGATCTTTTTTTCATTTTAATGAGGATTTTACAGAACATAGATTTGCCCCCTGTCTTAATGTTAAATCACAGGGTGGACTCAGACATCTTCCCACTAAGTTTTTGTTCTTTAATAGATATTTTTGAGGTATGATTGATATAATATAAATTACATATAGAAGTATACTATTTGATCAGCTTTGACATAGGTGTATGCCTGTGAAACCATCATCATAATCATGATAATGAACATATCTATCATCCTCATAGTTTACTCATTCCCCTTTGCAATCTCTCCCTCTTATCTCCTTATCTCTCCCCACAGATCACTCATCTACTTTCCATTATTATAGAATCATTTGTATTTCATACAGTTTCACAGAAATGGAATCAAAGAGTGTCTACTCTTTTTATCTGGCTTTTTTACTACAATTATTTAAAGATTTATTTGTGTTGCATGTATCAGTAGTTCATTCTTTTTTGTTACTGAACAACATTACATTGTATGGATATACCATAATTTGTTTAACCATATTTATTTTTTGAGCTTTTCCCAGTTCTGGGTTCTTGCAAAGAAGCTGCTATGAATGTTCATGTACATATGTTTGTATGTATGTATGCTTTTTTTCTTTTCGGCGAGGACTTAGTAGAGAAATGGCTGGATAATTTGGTAGGTGTATGTTTAGCTGCTTAGAAAATACCAGAATGTTACCTAATATGGCTGTCCCATTTTCTTTTCCACTAGCAGTGTTTGAGAGTTCCAGTTGCTTCACATCTTGATAGTACCTGATAAGGTCAGATATTTTAAGAAATTCTAATAAACATATAATGGTATCTCATTTTGGTTTTATTTGCATTTCATAATGACTAATGACGTTGAACATCTCTTCATGCACTTATTTACCATCTGCATATCCTCTCTAGTAAAGTGTCTCTGCAAATCTTTTGCCATCTCTTTATTGGGCTGTTTTTCATTACTGAGTTTTTGATTTCTTCATATATTCTGTATACAAGTCCTTTATCAGATACATACTCTGCAAAGATGTTTTCCTAGTCTGTGGTATGTCTTTTTATTTTTTAAATGCATTTGTTAAAGAGAAGAAGTTTTAAATTTTGGTGAAGTCCAGTTTATCACATTTTTCTTTTATGGGTCATATCTTCGGTATCATATCTAAGGAATCATTGCCAAACCTGTGGTCTCAAAGATTTTTCTCCTATGTTTTCTACTGGAAGTTTTATAGTTTTAGGTTTAAAATGTAGGTGTATGAGCCATTTAATTTTTATATGGTGTGAGATGTAGATCCAAGTCCAGTTGCATATCCAGCTATTCCAGCATCATTTGTTGAGAAACTTATCTTTTCCTCACTGTGTAACCTTTATACCTTTGAAAAACAAAACAGCAAAATGGTTATCTCTCTCTATATATACGGCTTTTCTCTTGGCCTCTATTTTACTTGCCAGTCTTGAAACAAATATCATACTGTCTTTATTACTAAGTCTTGAAATAAGTAGTACAAATCCTTCCACTTTGTTTTTCTTTTTTAAAAGTTGTTTGTCTATGCTGGGACTTTTTCATTTCTATGAATTTAGAATCAGCTTGTCCATATCTACAAAAAAATCCTACTGTGATTTTGACTGGAATTGTGTATGACCTATAGATCGATTTGAAGATGAGGAAACTAATGACTTTTCCAGGGTCAACTGTTAAGTGGAAATAATTGTAGACCTTCCTTCATATAGGTATAGTGGGGATTATATGAATCCATTTATCTCGAGCACTTAGAAAAATGGGTGGCATATAATAATGAAGGATCCTATTACTTCCTTTCTTTACTCGTTCAAAGACAAACTCCATTGCTTAAAGAACAAAGTCCCAAAGCTTTAACACTTCAGCCAATACACATTACCAGCTGGATAATATTTTCCTTTCCAGACACACTTAACTTCACTTCATCCATTGAACTCTGCCTTTTGTTCATACCAAAATGCTCTCTATTCCCCAAACTGATTGACACTATTTTTGGTCTCTGTTCCTTTTTTATGTACTATCTCCACTTCCCAGAAAGAATGGTTTTCTCCTTCTTATAATTCAACTCATCCTTCCAGACCACATCAAATATCATCTCCCCTATGAAACTGTTGTAAGGCACAGTAGTCAGAGTGTACTGATCCTCTGAGCTACAATAATATATGCATTGCATTACAATTATATGTTTGCATAACGGCCACCACCCTACACACATATTTCTCTGAGAGTGTGAATATCTTCAGAGTAGTATCAAGTTTTACTTATTTTCATAGTCTTTGTGCCTAACAAAGGATCTAGTACATATTTACCAAATGAAAACATACTGAATCATATATAATCTATTATTCCATATGTAGTACAACTGAAATCTATCTTTAACAAGCATTTATACTTGCTATCTGGATCTGCACTGTCATTTTTTAATAAAAGCAATAATTTTTCTATTTTGCTAATATGCATGATTTTTGTTTTTGACATTAATGTCTGAGTTTAAGTAGTACTTTGAGATAATAAAAAAAAATTTTTTTTACCCAGTAGAAAAACAAAAACAAGACAGAAGTGTAAAAGCGCCTGGCACAAAGCTACAAGAGAATCCCTCTTTTCTGCTTCTTTGGCTCCAGCAAACATGGGGGTATAGACAGGAGGCAGTTCGGCAATAGCTCAGCCTAGAGCATTGCCAAAGTAGCCCTTAACAAGAGAATGGACTCCTTGTTACAGCACGGCTCAGGGATGTGAGTGAAACTGAAAGGAGGCACTCAAATAATTCCCTGTGCAACCTCAAAGGGCCACCACAATTCCCTTGTGTTTAAGAGGACCCCCACCTCCAGGAAAAAAGATTCCAGCCTGTGGAAACAACTCCTAGCCAAAGGCCTGAGTCTCCCCACGGGAGGGCCCAGCAGGAAATGCCTCTTTGCCTTGCAGTCGAGTTCAACACTTCAAGTTCCCAGAGATATGTGTTTGTGGTTTACATAAAGGTAGGGAAATTCTACTTTGGACCCACACCTTAAATAATTAGCTTTCCCAGTGGTAAATTTTGCAATTAGACCAATATGTTTACAGTCAAGTATAAGGCATATATATTTGACAAGAGAAAGTTTCCATAATTCAGGTCTAGAAAAATTATCCTTAATCCAGATGTGAGAGCAAATAAATTGAGAACATAAAATATAAGTCTAATCCCATGATAGGCCAAACCCAATATTATGGTGAGCCAGGGGCCCCTTTTTGGAGTAAAGTACTTTCCTGCATGAAGTAAATAACTTCTTCCTAAGCATGAAATGTTACTCCCCAGAGGGTATTTTAGTTGCTTGGCGTGTCTGTATGATTGAGATTGTTTAGTAAATTTGAGCTGAATCTTGTTTCTTTTTCCATCTCTCAGGCTCTTGTTGAATATTTAGCCACTGCTTTTCCTAAATAATAACAAATCCTGTACAATTTGATTCTGTACAAATGAGGCAAATTATCTCATTGAAACAAACAAACAAAAGGTAATGTTTTAAAAGATAATCATGAATGGGGGGAAAACATCCAAACTCTAAAGTAGATATAATAAACAGAAATATTACAAGTGTTTTAACACTTAGAAAGTTTGGTTTTATTTCCACCTTCTGTGTGTCACTGGAAGACAGACTAGAGGAATAGCTGCCTGCAGGGTGAAAAAGGGCTAGACTAGGACTTTCCCACTGAAAAGAACAATCACCAGCCTCCAAAGAAAGCATCATCCACTTATTTGCTTGTGAAGTTTTGCTAAGAGATATATAAAGTAAGATAAAAGTTTGCAACCAGAAACTTCATATTTATGTGATAAATAAAACATGAAATTAATGATTTTTATCAAATTAAAAGAGATTTTTGTATATTTAGTGTGTGAATGGAAGTTTCATTCTTCTATGTTCTATATTCTATATTCCACCCATCTATATGCTCAGCTAGAGTTGAGCGTATAGATGTTTTATCACGATTCCTCAAATATAAGGAATATGGTATGGTAAACCTAAACTCAACCCTTTTTTCCCCAATAATAAAAATGACTCAAATTGATATGTTTTCGTATTTGTAATAGTTTTCTGGAAGCTCAGACTCAAATTTGAAGATCACCAAATTTGAAGCTTATCTAAGGCACATTAGTCAAATTCATTTATTCAAATCTTTATTATTTCTTTTGTCAATTTTGGGGAAATGTGTCAAACTCTTGAACTATGATTATAGATTGATCAACCATGCTGTACAGTTTTGTCAATCTTGCTTTATATATTTGGAGCTTACATTATCAGGTGCATACATGTTCAGAATTATATGTTCCTAATGAATCCATAATAGCTGACTCTTACAAAGTACTAACTATGTGATATACATAATCTAAGTATGTTACATATATTAACTTTTCTTAATCCTCAGAATACTCCAAGAGCGAGATATTGTTATCTCCATTTTAAAGTTGAGGAAGGAGTTTAAGTTTGGATAGCTTCAATAACAAGTTCCCACGTCAGTACTCAGCAATGTCAGGATCTGCACCTAGATACATGGCTCCTAAAATTGTGTTTTTATTCAATAAAATGTATTATTGCCAACTGTTCCTGGAGTGGTTATACCACTGTACAGTTATTGGTATTTGGTATTGCCTGTTTTAATTTTAGGCACTCTCAAAGCTCTGTGATGGTATCTCATGGTGGTTTTAAGTTTGATTCTCTAATGACTAACTATGTTGGGCATCTTTTTATATGTTTATTTGACATCTGTATCACTTCTTTGGTAAATTATCTTTTCAAAGCTTTGCTCATTTCTTAAATTTTTTTTCTTTATTATTTAGTTCTAAGAATTTGGGGTATATATTCTGGATACAGGTCATAAGATAAATACTTTGCACATAGTATCTCCCAGTCTGTGAGTTGTCAGTTTATTTTCTTATTGTCTTTTATTTTTGATGAAATTTAACATGTCAATATTTTTATTTTACAGTTTGTGCTTTTTTGTCCTTTCTAGGAAATTTTTACTTAGCCCTAAATCATTAAGATTTTCTATTTTTCTATTTTTGTTGTTGTTTTCGCCCTTACATTTAGGTCTACGGTTTTTAATTATTAAATGGTGTGAGGTGAGGAATCATAGACTGATGGTGTACCTCATCCCCTCAGGTCTAAAATGTTAAGGAAGATTTCTTCTGTGCCCAGAAGCTGCCCAGAGAGAATGGGGAAAGAAGGGAGGGAAGGAAGGCTATTTACCTCAAAGAACTGATGTAAGTGGGAAAAGTCTTAATGAAAACTTAAATTAAAAGTGACTAATCGCTTGACTGGGAAAATTTAAACTTCTTTCCATAACTTAATAGCAATAGGAGCTCATGAACAATTTGTAGTTACAGAAAATGAAATTCTCTCTCTCTCTATATATACATACATATACATATATGTATGTATATATGTATTTATATATTTTTTAGGACATTGATTTTAAACCTGTGAACAATAATAATATCTGCTGATAAGACTTCAGTATTATCTTTTAATGAGAATTTAAGAAGGAAATGCTAGTTTTCTTATTAAAGATAAGAATAATGTAAAACCCAAAGCCTTGATTTTGACTCTTTATGGTGAAAAGGAGAGGTGGACAGTGTACTTCCCTCCATCCATTGTTGCCACCGTTGTACTGGCCACCAATGGGGAGAACTCCCCCTTTAACATTGGGTAGGTGACCATTCCTTTGATTTCTCATAGCTTATCTAACATAAGGCTGTAACCTTCAACGCAACTATACTAAAGGCTTGAAGAGAGCAAAAGGAAATTAACAGCAGAACCTGAGCAATCTGAGCTTCATAATTGGGTTCCTTTGTTGAAGCCACCTGTCCACTATGCAGGCTCTTTCCTTGCTGGGTTCTTTCTTCTTTCCATGACAGATATCCTTTTAAAGTCCCCCAAATAACAATTCCTTCTTAAATATACTGTCTCTGAAGAGTGGAGAACAAGAGAGAAATGCCTAAGTTTCCTTCTCTCATTTCCATTGATTCTGTCCCTCATGCCCATCCCCTCCATCACTTACCAAGACTGAGAAGGAGCTCACTCTTTAGGAAGCTGAGACTATCTCAGCAAAGGAATATTCCTTTTGTTAACCATAAATTTAAAAAGTAGCCCAAACAGTCCTAAAGAAGGAACTGTTTCTTCACACTAATTTTGGTCAAACACTGCTTGGGGAATAAAAATATTTGCAAGACTCAGTTCTTGTCCTCAAGGAATTTACAATCTAGTTAGGGTTATGAGATACACAAGCAAAATAAACCAATAATCCAAACAAAGTGGTATATTATTTCACAGCACCTCAGAAAGAGTAAAGATCATTATAGAAGACTGGGCTTAAATTAGACTCTGAAACAGCCAGTTGAAGAAAGGACATTCCAAACAGGGACATTATGTAAATAAAAGTGAAGACAGTGTAACATGAAAGATTTTAAAGGATAGCTCATAGTGGGTTTGGTTAGAGCAGTATGTAGACATAAAATTAGAATAGCAGAGGAAAGCTAGTGTTTGAATTTCCTCCTTTAGAAAGTGGGGTGCCAAGCGAAATTCTGAGCAGGGTGAATGCATGATTTTAAGATAATTGATCTAGAGGTGAAGACTGGGATACAATGATGGGGAGAGCTTGGTGGAAATTAAGCCAGTTTGGAAGCTGCCTGCAGTAATGTTACATTTTTGAGATGATAAGAATTTGACATAGAGTAGTGATAATAAAAATAAAGGAGACAGAAACCAAAGAACTTAGAAGGAAAATTGACTAAGATTCATGAGAATGGAAGTACTTGATGGTTAAAAAGCTAGGAGGTAATTGTTAATATAAAAGTTGTACTAACTGACCTCATAGGGAGCATCCTTGAAGTTCATGCTATTTTTATAAATCCTGTGAAGTTGGCTAAGTTTATATACATAAATCATACATATAAAAATTAGATCACTTCTTTAAGTGCTAAATGTGAAACCGGCTAAATGACAATGCCTGCAGCAAATACGATACACAGAACAAATCCTCCCACCCCTTCCCTTTACTTGAATTCATCTCACTAAAATGCAGCCATTGAAGTCCCCAAAGAACATCTGAAAACAGCACATTTCCTCCAGATTATCATAAAGCAACTCAAGGTATCTCACAGCACTGATGGGTCAGTTATATCTAGGCCAAATGGCATGTCTTTGAAACATGTCTCATTACTGACAAGAGTTGGGTTTGTCACCAGGACTCAGATATTGAGAATATTTTTAACTGCGGTCTACTGGGCCTGGACTTCAGGCAGAGGCTATGAATTAGCACCTGGCATGGAATTCCATGTTCTTTTCCTCTTCTCACCACTCTTTAGTCATTAGAATGTCATGTAAGCTGGTTTTCTCTTGGCATTTTAAAGGCCAGTAGTTAATTTCCTTTCAGGTGGGACTTTTTTTTTTCTTTTAACTGGGCTTTGTTTTAACTGCAAGTTTTGATGAAAGTACTTTTATGCTGGTCAAATCTAGACAAAGAAAACTTTTATGCAAAATAAACAAAATGGAGTGCACTGAGCCAGGCTTTCTTTGCAGGACACGTTGCCTAGGCTATTTCTGAGAGGTTATTTATGGACGGCTGTTTATCCCCTGGAGGCTGACTTCATCTCTTGCTGAAGTGAAATGACTCTGTGTTTAGTACATCGGTCTGCCACCCCTGGGAATGGCTGGATGTCAAATATTTACCCCTGTGGGACTGAACAGAAATCAAGAGATGCACAGAGAAAATAGAAATCAAATCCAGTGTCTTTTGGAATTAGCAAAATTTCAAACTAAATGAATTTTCAAAGAAAAACATTTGAAATCAGACAACAGCACAGTGTGACCTCCCTTACTGGAATGGCGGGGAAACCCTCTGAAGCATAAAGTCACTTCAAGCAGAGGGTATTTTCATCTTATTACTCTCTCAACGACCACACCCATCCCGTTCCCTCACCTGGCCCAGCACCAGGCCCAGAGGGAGAGGTTTCAAATTTTTATTTTTTTAATTGAAAACGGATGCTGCACCTTGTTTTTCATGCCTGCGTTTTTCATCAGAAAAAAAGAACACCTAGCCAAGGATTAGTTTTGTACCTCTGCAAACCTCATAAAACCTAGGAATCAAAACTTGCCATTCAGCTTTATACATAGTCACACTGGAAAAATCAAGAAACTCCCAAATAAGTTTACTGTCGTCCCAAGACTTACTTAAAATTGTGTGCCTACCTCCTGCATCAGCTCCCCAGGCAGAATTTTCTTTTGGGCATTATACTTCCTATATTGCCAGAAACAAAGCTGCCTCTAAAAGGGTAAGTCAAATAAACACAGCTACAAAAGGGCTTATAAAATAATCATAGTCGTGAACAGTAAGCAAGGAGGACAGCCACCAAAACCATAAAGGGAATAGTTTGTGGAGGGCTGCACTTTAAATAAAGTTCCCATGAGCTATGTAACATTAGATGCTTTTAAAATTCAGAGGACAAAGTACAGACATGCTTGTGCATTTCTTTTCCATTTGACAAGTCTTTCTGAAATGGGTCTGGATGACATACTCTCTCCTGCGTGCACACACGGAGTGGGAAGTTTGTTCTGGTGTTTTCTACTTTCAAGCTTGTGTGCTCTCGAGAGGCAAGAATCATTCTATCTCCCTCTTAAGGGCAAAAGTGATGCCAAATCCTGGCTTGATCTGCTCAGTCTCGGAACCAGCATCCATTTGAAATACTGTGCTTACAATTGAGTAGAACCTTGGGAAGCTGGTAATCACAGGCTATCCTGCCCTCTGTGAGGGAGAATGACAGCATCTGGAAGGTAGCTCAGCATGGGAAAATTTAAAGTAAATGGAGCTTCAGAGGTCCTCAAGTTTGGCGAGGTGACGATCATCAACAAAGGGGCATTACTTTCCATCGTATTTAAAAATATACGTCCCTGCAGACTGGAGAACTGTGTGTGCTCTGAGAGGCCCTTGTTGCTGTTTGCCCCTTTGCTCCAAGGGGGCCATAGCTTACACAAGCGGGCTTTGTTTTAATTAAGGCCGTGAAGCCGCCCTCCCCCTACCCTGTCCTTTCAGGGCTCCTTAGTTTACAATTGTCGGTAACCCTCTCAGCTAAAAATTGTTACTAAGAAAAATTCCACAGAAAGCAAGAAAAGGACCAGGCAGACCCTGGGCTTTTAAAGAGCTTTTCCAGACTGAATCGGCAGAGCTGTCTGCAGGGAACGAGTTGCTGAGCTATTATTACTTGAATGGGTTTCAGCTCCAGGGATGTCCCCCAAGGTTAACAAGATAGTTCAGTTAAAAATAACATTAATTCTTTACCCTAGCCTGTACCCCAAAGGGAGGTAGGGACTCACATTTAAATAACATGAAGGATCTGGCTTCAAGTGACAAAAGCCAGGACATTCAGAATGAAGGGAGGTTAGAGCTCCATCTCCAAGAGTGAAAAAAATACTGACTCGGTGGAGTGAGTGAAGGAGAACGTGCCAACTTTACCCAGCAGTAGGAAGCTTGTGTGCCTTCGGTGTCAGGCTCTTTGGGGGTACTGAAGCAATGGATATGCAGAAATGGTAGTTAAAGGGGAAACAGAAGTTCAGGTGGGCATGAGAAGTACAGTATATGAAAAGATAGCCTCTGATGAGAGCTGATTGAGGTTTAGCGAAGAAAAGCATTTGGTTCTCATACCCTTGGCAAAAACATTATCTGATTCATTGTACTTGGGGTTTTCTGTGTGCTGCCCTTTTCCCCTTTCTATTTTAAATTTTACACACACGCACAAATTCCATTCTTCATTTTCATTGAAACCTTTTTCTTTAAATTAAAAAAGAGATACTACAATTGAATGGCCATTTTGGAAAAGTATTTGAAATTCGTGGCTTATGGGACGATCAGATTCACAGCAACTGTGAAGGTGTCATTAGAGGCTGTGCGAGGCCAGTGGTTGAGTGTAAATCAGTATCGCTCGCTAATTTCAAGAAGGAAAAGAGGCTGCCTCTGGACCTATCTCCATGGTTTCCTTCAAGGTGTACAATTATTTTGACTGAGTACTTTTCAAACTAGGATTTTAAGCTAGAATGTTGTCAAGTTTAAACTTGCAAAATGTTTACAATGTCAAGCTACTTTGATTCCATTATATTTGAGCATGTTTTTACAATCAAATAAAGTTTAAAAGTGTTTGAGAAGAAATGCTATGTGCTCTGTTATTACGGTCACCTATAATATCACACAGATATCAGATCAGCTTCATTTTTTTTCATTTTGAAAACTAGTATAATTTCCAGTTACCAATGTACTTTTTAACTCCATATGAATAAAAAGAGAACATTTCTATTTCTTGTCTGCCTCATTCTGACTCCAATTATAAACAGCTCAAAGTGACTTTTTAAACTCTCTAATCATCTGCTGCAACTAATATTTCCTTATTCCCACCACTGATTTAATATCCGTAGAACTAAGGCCCATTTCCTTCATATTTGTTAGTGGAAATTTTAAGAAGCCATCCCATTTCCATCAGTGGGTGAGCCACCATCTCCTCATAGCATGTTGGGTGCCTGAAATCACATTTAGTACAATGTGACAACCGGAGTTGTCCAAATGTGGATGGATATCCGCAAGAAACAAGCTGCTCCAGTAAGGCTACGTCACAAACAAGAGCCCCGTGCTTGGCCCGCTGGGTTCCTCAGTGATGGACGTGACAGCGAGACTGTATGTAACCCTGTCCTTCAGGTGCAGAGGATGACGCTGGCTGAGAGCAGTATGTTCACTTAGCCAGTGTCCGTGTGTCATTCTGATGCATTCACAGAGGCAGTTACAGTTTTTTCTGTTTAGTCCCTCAACAGCACATTTTAAATGGTGGCCAGCTGGCTGAGGATTAGAAATCCAAGCTGGGGCCAGAGGAGAGAAATCAAGTGGCCCACACACGAACCAGACCTCTGATACCCAGCTCCGCTGATGCCATTAATTTAAGGATTGGCTAACGTTTTTGCTACAAAACATATTGCCACCTTCCCTTTTGGGGAAAGAGTCCCACTCTGAAGTCCTAGAGGAGAGTAATGCAGATATTACATATGCAGGCTTAGGAGGGCGGCAGCAGGCAAGCTCCAGCCCCTGGCACTGCACTTCATTAGCTGTGGTAGGTGCGGCCAACACGTACTCCTCCTCTAAGCCTCGTTTTTGTCACCTGCAAGGTGGGGACAAGGTCTACCTCATTAGGCAGGATTACATAAAGTAGTGAAAGAGTGTTCATGTGGGTGACTGACAAAAAGCACCAGGCAAACGGTAGCTGTAAAGACTATTGTTGTTGCTGTTATTATTACGACTGATTTTGTATTTCTCCCTATATTTTTCCTCTCCCTGATTTAAAGCAGTTTTCAGCCTTTTACATTCCCTTAGGAATTTTGGAAGGTGTGGAGGCAAAAGCAGACTGAAGACACTGGTTCTCTCTGTTTTTGTTTTTATTTATTTTGTAAAGCCTAAATGCATTCAAGAAATCATTAAGGAGCCCTGATGAAGAAGACAGCTGCTTAGAGACCGTGGGTTGCCAAAGGAGAGTCCAAGAAGTTGGAAAGGGCTGTGCTTCCTGCCTCTGAGTGTCTCTGTCTCGGGAAGGAGGGAGAGTTGTGTGCTCCAAATGGGGAGAGGAGTCCTGACTGTGGAACTTCACACTTGGGCCTTTTTTTTTTGCCTCTATTTAGGACAGAATTATAAATCTTGATTTAAAAACCTGAATATTATTCAAATACCAAATTTCAAGGACAGTAGAACAGAACAGGTGTTGAAGAACTGGGTTTGAATCCTGCATCTTCAGTTGCTGACGTGGGGACTTTGGGCTCCTTTGCATGGACACAGGGTCAGAGTGACTGAAAAGGAGATGTTCCCCCGGTGCTGGCGGCTGGCCATTCTCCCAGTCATGTCACCTCAGCCACTGCCATTTCTTCCTTTCCAGAAGCAAAGGACCAAGAAATCTTGGATGAACACTAAGCATATCCATGTGACCCTGAGCATGTCCCTTAACCTCCAAGCATTTCTCCCTTGAAAATGAGGTTAACAACACTCAAGCTTTCTGAAGACGTAAAGATTGAAGTGAAAGAACACTTTGAGGTCTTTTCCAGTGATAAAATCATTACAAAAATGAAATGAGGCTTGGGTCCTTCTTGTTGTACTCAAGGTGATAGTTGGAATAACATATTTTCAATTCACTAATTCTATCAACAAATGTTAAATGATTACCATGCTTCTCAATTGCTATACTTAGGCACAGAGTGAAAGTGGAGCTATAACTGAATCATGAGGTTCCTTCCTCCAAGATACGGTGCAAGCAGATTCACTGAAATAAACTGAATCATTCTCAGTCTACATGTCAAGCCTGTGAGTAAATGGGCAACACGATTGGATCCTCCTGAGAATTAGGTTTCTAATAGAAGTGCAGTGGAAACACTGAGTCAAGTCATGGTTGTACTCTTAACTTGAACTTGAAAGGCTTTAGTCTTTAATAATTCTGAAAACATTTTCCCCTGAGTACTCCGTTTTGTAAAACAGTCCTTTACCCATCTCTCCTTCTCAAAATTATCTAATCCTGTACTTCTTCGTTTTCCATGGAATTCTAGTTCTGAAAAAAATATTGAAAGAAAGTATGAGGAGAAAAACAAACAAAAAAGCTTTTTCTCATCAAGTTTGGTATATGTCAGGTCAACAAATTCAGTCAGTTTTCTATGTTATAGTACATCTTGAAAACTTTAATAGCTTAATAATGCATTGTGACTTTTAAGAGGAGGACATACTATGTAGCATTTAACAAGGAAGTATTTGTTTCAAAGAGCATCTCCGGGAAAACTCGCTGGCACCTAAGCATTTTTTAAAATCTAAATTCTTAGCCTCTAGGCAAGCATAGCTCCTGGTTCTAGGAATCAGCTAGACTAATGTACCAGGGTAATATCTTCTACAGAAAACTTGGAGACTTAAAAGAAATAGTCAACCCTCCCCCCAACCCGCATTAAAGGAGAAGCTGTTTGAGGACAGCCAAATTTTCACAAGCTTTTTAAAACATTTCATTTTTTTCACACACAGAAATGATAGAAAAAATTTTTTTAAAGTGGAATAAAGAAAATAAAAATTATCCATCCCTCCACTACCCAGCTATCTGGTATATAGCTTTCAGTCTTTCATCTGTGATATATATATAGACACATGCATCTTTTGTTTATTTGATACATGTAAGTTTAATATGTAAGTTTTCAACTGCTTCCCCATTTTATTTTAGCTTATTAGAATTCTCCCTTATTAAAAATGTTTGAAAACACAGTATACAATGTAATTCCTGTTGTTGGGCATTTAAGCTGTTTCTAATTTTTCACTATTATAAATAGAGCTATTGTGATTATTCCTGCACATACATCTTCATCTGTATTTGTTTATTTCCTTAGAATGGATTCCTAGAAGTGTCTAATGGCATGGGTTTTTTTTTCAAGGCTTTTTATGTACTAAAGTCTAATAGCTTGCCAGAATATTTATATCAATCTACACTCCAATGCCACATAAAAATGGACAGTGGAATAATACCATAGTAGTTCAGATATCTCTAAATAAATGTATCTAAAAGAATTCTTCATCCTGAATTTTGTAACAATAAGGAATTTGTTGAGATTATACTCATATTATGTATTACAATACTATACATTTTATCACATATGCATGTACATATAATCTTAACTAACAATTCTGCCACATAAAGAAACTTTAGAATCTGCAAGGGCTAAAAATAAACAACTAGTTTTAATTCTAACATTTCTTATTTTTCCTCCACGAAACTCACTTTTGCATAATCTGCTTTAAGCTGGGGGTTCACATCCTACCTTGATGCTATAATTACTAACTTTTAGTTATTTATATATTTGCTGAAAATGCCCTCTTTCTTATCATTAACTATCAGTTATAAATAGTTGGTACTCTCTCCTTTGCTCACTTCCCTGATCTGCTTGCTGTTCCTAGAACATACCTTTGTACTTCCTATTTTTTCTTCCCAGAAATTCTTTCTCCACTTATTTGTTCATCCATTTTCTTATTTTGTTTAGATCTCTTTCAAATATCACCTTTGAAAGAGCATACTTCCTATCTCTCTCTTTCCTTACATAACTTAATTCTTTCCTAACAATTATTATTATTTGACTTAATATTTTTATTTCTCTTTGTGGATTGTTCTTCCACTCTTCCAATAAGAATAAAAACTCCATCATGAGGGCAGGACTCTATTTACTTATATCTAGTACTATAGTCCTAACATGGCCATAATGTCTGGCACATAGTAGCAGCTCAATAAATGTTTGATGAGTGAGTGAATGAATAAAATAAGTTTTCCTACTTCCACCTTCCTTTGACAAAAGCTGTTTAGCTGTTGAATTTGCTAATGAAAAGGTCTGTGTGATTGTACAACCATGTCTACTTCTAAGTTCACATTCTGTTTGTCTTCTTCCTGGAGCACATATTTTTTCCTGTGAGAGCAGAGGTTTTAGTCACAAGCAATGCTGTAAGCAAGAGTACTTAAACTCACTTAATGAGAAGAGTCATTTCCTGCTTAACATCTAATCTGTAAATTGGTCTCCCACTGAGCAGAAATATGAATACTACAGTGCTTTCTGTTCAACACTTTTTATACCCACTTGGGTTTCAGGAGTACTATTATTTACTTATATCTAATATCATGAGATTGGACAAGAAGCTAGCTCTAGGATAAATCTGTGGGACAGGCATACCGCGGAGGGGGCGGGCATACCGCGGAGGGGGCGGGCATACCGCGGAGGGGGCGGGCATACCGCGGAGGGGGCGGGCATATCGCGGAGGGGGCGGGCATACCGCGGAGGGGGTGGGCATGGTGAGCTGGTATGAGAAATACTCCTAGTGTCCTGGTGCTCTTGCCATTTTATACTTCTCTCTCTCTCTCCCTCTCTTAATCTCAAGGAATAATCTATTTCTATGTTGATTTGAATTTGACATTCAGCTGATATGAATCTGACATATTCAGCTGGCCCTCTCACCCACTACGTTTACCTGGGGAAATGGCAAAACTCAATTCTTCAAAACATCAGTCACAAGTCAGGGAAAGTCAGAGCATCATAACCCCTTATGTTCATTCTTAGAAAGGAGTAGCACCATTTCCTTGATTGTTTTACTTTTTCTTTACTTCACCTTCTTCAGATGAATTACAAATGTGTTGAAATTCAGGGGTTGCAGCTCTTACATTTGTTTGAGAACAAGATACATCATGGTTTGGTTACACACAGGGTAATGCGCCTGTGGTTTCGTGTGTCTTTCCTGATTATCCTCAAAATGTTACCCTCTGGTTCACGTGGAGCAGCAGCAGCTGTTCACTGAAGCAATGCCTTTGAGGAACATGGTCAGTCATCTCTCCCAGAAGGTTCTTCCTTAGATTCTACCTCCCTTAAATATTATAAAGAATAACTGATTCCCTTTTTCACCTAATATCCCTTTAAAAAATGGAGGCTACCATTAGAATTTTCTCATGCTCAGAATAAACATTTTTAAGTCCTTTACTTCAGAGGGAGCAAATTGTTAGCCTATGGTCCTGATAAGTTTATTCCTTCCCCACAGAGATTTTTGTTGTTGGTTTATTAATTGGGCCAATACATAAAAATAAGGTGATTGGGCACAAATTCCCAAATTTCAATTTTCACTTAAAATAATAAGTTCTGGTAGCACTGGGTAAGCATTCCTACCTCTGGTAAGAATGCCCGCCCCCTCTGCGGTATGCCCGCCCCCTCCGCGTGAGGTGGTGCTTTCCTTTGTTAGAATAGGCCTCAGTTTTCTAGTATGCTATGGTCCCCATCATTCTGTACTGCAGATGTATATCCTGAGGCAGACTGCCAGTTTTTGTTGATCATTAGGTTTACACACATCTTGAAAAGAAAATGATTGCACTATAGTACTATGATCCAAAATAAAATAGCTTTGTCCTATAAAGCTTGTTTCAACTCTGAAAATAATTTTATCGGTTTAAAAGCATTCTTTTATGCTTTTCCTCTTAATTTTTCAATGCTTAAGCACATTCTGAAATCTAGCCTGATACTCTCATAAAAGATTATGTAAAAGATTATGCCATTTCTAAAGTCTTCCTGGTTAGATGCCTTTTGTACCCACTTATCTAGACTGAACTTATCAGACATCCTTTTCTTTTATATGCACTTCCTTCTTCATTGTAAACAGATGTGAAAAGTTAATTAGGATTTAAAGCTTGACATCTTTCTACAATTATCTACTGGTTTTATTTTTGAGATATTATTAGACCATGGAAGTCACTATTTTTGTGTGTGTGTTTATCTGTGTATTTGTGTTGACTTTTTCTACACCCATAATATCCTGGTGCCCATTTCATTCTGCTTAACCATTTCCATTCATAATTAGTAAGTTACTAAAGGTTACATGGTCACATTACCCCAACCTATCAAAAAGGGGATTTAAATATTTATATCATTGTATTTTGTGGGTCTAGAAACCTTACACTAAGAAAGTTAGGAACTTGAGAGATACTTTGCTTTTAGCTAAATTAGATTTCCAGTAAATACTTGTAATCTTTCCTACTCTGATTTTAGTGAAATGCTATTACATACTCAATGGCCGATCAATATTAGTTTTAATAATAGTTAAGAGAAAGGGTAATCAAAGTCTGAAATCGTAAGCCAAAGGTCTCAATTTAAAGAAGAAACGCAGCATGCAGAAAAATGGAATGTCCTCTTTCTTTATTCTCATTTTATCTAAGCCCTTGACAGAATAACAGCAATTTAAATTTTACCTGACTATGGATGCAAGAGTTGGTTTCATGAAACTGTGAGATAACCACTGTAGGGAACAATGGAAGTTCCATGGCCAGGGTTCTCACCTGACTCTGGTCTGCTTGCCCACTGTGCATGTGCAGTGCTCACAGGCACATGCTTGCACATTTGCGGGCAATGAGTTATTACTGACTTTATATAAAGAGCTCCACCCAGGGCTCTGGAGCTGCGGTACGGGGGAGAGGCCCAGCAGTAGAGATGGAGACAGGCTTGCTGCATGCAGACTGCCCCAGAGGCAGACGTGATTCCAGCACTCGACCTGCCACTGTGAGAATAAAGCCTGGTATAAACACTCTAAGCCCTAACATTCTGTTGTTGCTATTCAGGCTCACCAAATCCAGAGTGAACTTGACAGAGGGCAATTCCCCTCAGGTGAGACAACTGGCACAGTTGGCAGGATTCTCTGCAGACCAAAAAAAATGGACTAAGCTGCCCTCATAGAAGGGGTACTTCAATGGACTGTCCCTATGGATGGGGAGACACTTGGGTACCCCACAATGGTCTTGTTGTCTGAGTCGGCTTGCCTCCTAGAGGACTGGGTCCCTCCCAAGGACTGGGGAGAGGTGGAGGTGACCCCTAAGGCAGTAGAGAGGCCCTCTGCAGAAAAAGGGAGGTCCTTGGAGAAACAGAGTGCCCATGTGGTGGCAGGAACTATAGGCTGGGTATTCCTCATAGTGTTAAGAAGAGCCATAAAGGAGAATAATGTGCTTCTGCGAGAAGCACAGAAGAGGTAAAGGTCATGAAGGAAGAAAAAAATTCATTGATGATTGAGATGGTGTCACTGTGAAGTGCTATGGAGACAGTAAAGGATGTAATGGTAACAAAGAGACAGCACAAGAACAGTCTGTGATGTGCTGTGGAGAAGGTAAAAGATTTGTTGAAGAAGTAGATGGCATTGCTGTGAGACACTGTGGAAGTGGTAAAGGCCATGAAAGAGAAGGACATACTCGGCAAGAAGCACAAAGAAGAGGCAGCGTGAGAATATGAGCTGTGAGGTGCTGTGAAGGAGGTAAAAGAATCTTTTCAGAACGAGATGGTGGAGCTGCAAAGTGCTGAGGAAGAGGCAAAGGCCATGAAGGAGAAGGTCATACTCCTGTGAGTATGGCACAAGAAGAGGCACCATGAGAACACCAGCTGTGAGGTACAGAGGTGGTTTTTTTTTTGTTGTTGTTGTTCAAAAGTGAGCATTTATTTAGATAGGACAGGGACAACAAGAGCCTTGGGCTTCACCATGTCCCGGTGAACCGCCCTCTAGCAGGCAAGGTGAAGGCTGTCCAGCGCCCTGTTCCCCTGGCCCTCACCCACCCGCCTCCACTTCAGCCCGGCCACACAGGGCTGTCTTGTTGGCCAGCGGCCCGCCCCTCTGGGACAGATGGCGCTCTGCCTCCAAGGAGGTAAGAGGGCTATTAAAGACTGATAGGGCTTTGCTGCGAGGCACTGTGGAAAAGGTAAAGGATGTAGCAGAGGAGGAGCTCTGCAGAACAGGAGAGCTGATGTCAGCCTTGGAACTGGTAGATAACAAGGTGGTATCTTCCTCTATTGAAATCCCTCCCAGTTGTAGTCAAGAAAATAAAGATGCAGCAACCGCAGGTTCCTCTGGGAGAGGTTCAGAGCCCTCCCCAGGTCATGGAGCACTTTATGCTCCACCCCTCTATACAGGAAGAGCTGGTGGATTTGGGCTACCAGTTTTTATAAAGACCCTCCTGCACCTTTGGGATGTGGGGGTGGATGGGATCATTCTGTCTGGATCAGAGATGGGAAGGTTGGCTTCCCTGAGAACTCATCCTGCCTTGCAGCAGCAACTGCAGAATGAGCATCAGATCCCAGGGAATCACTCAGTTCTTGAGTGGGTAATGGCCGCACATCACACTGTATGGTCAAATCAGGATGACTTACCATCTTGCCCTGCTCGATGGCAGACATATACAGAGTTCCAACAGTTGTTACTGGAGTTAGGCATGAAAAAATGCCATTTGTAACCCAGTAAATTATGGCCCATATAAGGAGCTGTTTATGGCAGGGATAATGCATATGGTGCTGCAAATGGCTCCCTCATCCGTCTTTGGGCCCTTAGTGGTTTTCCTTGCACCTCACTTAGGGCAGCCCATAAATGTGGTTATCTGTACTATGGAAGACTTGGGGGAGGTGGAAGCTATGTGGGTACAGAAGGGAGAACAGTCCACTACTGAGAGGAAAGGCCTAACGGGCCCTGTGAGGGTCACTAGGACCCAGATGTGGGTTGATTTAATAGGGGCAAGAGCAGACAGAGAGAAGTTGGATGGGCAGTCAAATAGAAGCTTACTGGAGCTGTGGCAACATATGAAGCTAAAGCAGTGATTTTGGCCACTGAACCAAGAAGTGGAAGCCAGAGATAGAGTCACAAGCCTGGCCTGTGCACCTGCAAGACTTCCTGCTGGAGAGTGAGCCAACCTCACCTGAACCCACACAGGAAGATGATTGAGTGATATGGTTTCACTGAGGGGAGGGTCAAGGTACCAGCTATGGGGGACCAGGTGGGGACCAGAGGCCACATGTTAAAATATCAATTCATTGGTCCCCAGTGAACATACATGTCCTGGCTCTGCTAGACACAGGAGCTGAATGTTCACTGATTTATGGCAATCCTGAGTGGTTTCCTAGGACCCCCCCACTGTTTTAGATGGATACAGGGGTAAGATTATCAAGAGCGAAACAAGCCCAAATCACACTGGGAATAGGGTGTCTACCCTCAAAAGAGTATACTGTGTATATCTCTCCCATCCCTGAATATATTTTGGGGATAGACATCCTGTACAGCCTATAGTTGCAGACCAGTACTGGTGAGTTCACAGTGAAGAAATGTGTGGTGAAGGAAGTTATGAAGGGACATGCTAAGGAACTACAGGTAGCTTTGCCTGTGCCTCACCAGGTGGCTAATACTAAAACAATACAGATTGCCTAGAGGGCATAAGAAACTTGAGAAATACTCCGGGACTGGAGAAGGTGGGTATTATAAAGCCCACCCACAGCCCTTTTAATTCCCCAGTGTGGTCAGTAAAAAAGCCAGATGGCTCCTGGCATATGATTGTGGATTACAGAGAACTGAATAAAGTCATACTCCTCTACATGCTGCCGTCCCCTTTATTGAAGGCTTATGGACACCGTCAGTCATGAACTAGGGACTTATCATTGTGTTATAGATCTTGCTAATGCCTTCTTTTCCATTGGCATAGAATAGGAAAGTCAGGAACAGTTTGCCTTCACATGGGAAGGAGGGCAGTGGACTTTCATTGTCCTTCCACAGGGATACCCCCACAGTTCCACCAACTGTCATGGACTGCAAGTACAAACTATAGAGAAATCATTGTACCCAGGACTTGGCAGAGTGGAAGAAACTGCCAACGGTGTGGCTATACCATTATATTGATGACATCATGCTCACATCTGATTCTCTTTCAGACCTAGAAGGTGTAGCACCTAGACTCCTGCAACATCTACAGGAGAAAGGATGGGCTGTGAACAGCATGGAGGTTCAGGGACCTGGTCTGTCAGTCAAATTCTTGGGGATCGTCTGGTCAGGTAAGAAAGTTATACTAGAAGCAGTCACAGATAAAGTCCATGTGGGACTGGAATGAGACATGTACATCTGGTTTTACCACTGCAAAATGGGCAGTCAAGATCATACAGGCCTTCGGTGTGATACTCATCAAGGCCCTGTGAGCTGGATGTTCATATGACTAAAGATGGTTATGGCTAGGGCTGCTGGCAGTGGCTTGAATGAACTTGCCAACCTAATGGATGCTGGTCACAACTCTGGAAAGGAGCAGAGATATGATATACCTTAATAGAGAAACAACTGGATGCTGTGTACCATGCTTTGCTGGCTATGGAGCTCATCACTGGAACAGCACCAACAAAGGTAATAACCACCTATTCCACCATGGAGTGGGTATGAGCCTGGTACCCAAAAGCTGCAGAGTTGCAGGACACAGATGGCTATGCTGACCAAATGAGGCACATACCTACAGCAGCATAGCACCTTCTCTAGTAGCCCCTTGAGTGAAGAACTCTAATGCTTATTGGGGCCAATAACATATATCAGTGAAAGGCAAGAAGAATTTTCTTTAGAGCCATTAATAGCAGAGAGCCCTTATTGACAGGAAAGAGTCCCTATACCCAAAGACGCGTGATACACAGATGGCTCCAGCCATGGGCAGCCCCTGAAATGGAGGGCTGTAGCTTTCCATCCTAAGACAATATGGATGGAAGACAGTGAGGGGAAGAGCAGTCAATGGGCAGAGTTGTAGCTAGTGTGGCTTGTGATCACCCAGAAGCCCTCTCCATTAGTTGTCTGCACTGACAGCTAGGCTGTCTATCAAGACTTGACCCTGTGGCTACTGACATGGTACCCTGCCATCTGGATGATTGGTCATCAACCTCTTTGGGGGCAAGAGTTGTGGAAAGACTTATAGGCCTCTGGTCAGACTAAATCATTTATGGTATACCATGTGACAGGCCATTTGCTGCTGGTATCCCCAGGAAATGATGAAGCAGATGAATTGGACCAGGCACACTGGCTAGATGGAAAGCCTACCTCTGATGTGGCCTAATGGTTACAACATTTGTTGCATTCAGGGCAGAAGACAATGTTGGCTGTAGCCCATTGGTAGGTCCTTCCTTTGACCTTGAAGAAGTCAGCAGAGCCCAATAGGAATGTATTGTGTGCTCTAAAATGAACTCACACTGAGTCCCACAGCAATGTGGGATGATAGCTAAGGGGCCAATACCCCTCGTCAGGTGACAGATAGACTATATGGGACCTCTACCTGTGTCAGAAGAATATCGATATGTCATGACTAGTGTGGACACAGCTACTGGACTTCTGGTTGCTTTTCCTGAGTATTACACAGACCAGCGAATGACCAAAAAGAGGCCTAGAGCATCTCTTTACAGCCTATGGCTGACCACAGGTATTCAAGAGTGATCAAGGCACCCACTTTACTGGACATGCACTACAAGAATGGGTGCAAAAATTAAGGATAAAGTGGAAGCTTCATGTACCATATAATTCTACCAAGGCAAGCATGGTAGAGAGGTACCAATGGTTTGTTAAAATATGGCCTGAAGACAGACACCAGTAGTTTATGGAGATGGTCAGTCTGCTTATGGACAGTACTATTACATTGAGAAGCCCCAGGTATACCCTAAATAGCTAGAAGCTAAGAGCATCTTACCAAGGAGTTTTGTTTTATCTTTATAGCCAGGGCATGCACCTCCAGTAGCACTATACATAGACCCCTCAGTAAACCCCCACAAGGAGAGATGTAAAGGTGTGGTATACTAGACCTAGATGGAACACCCTACCCTCCATGGTCCCATCACAAGACCACTATCTTGCATGCATCCTACCTGACAGACAAGATTTGCCTACATTGGTGTCATTAAAACATGTGTCTTATTGCCCTTAAGGTTAATCTCCTCTAAGTATCTTTGTGGATTGGGCACACATCCTAGAAAAAACTGCCAACACATCTGCTTGCTGGGTGTGCATGGAGCTCCCTATCAGTTCTGCTACTGGCCTCTCACAGAAAGTGCAAATCATGAACCGGGACTAGTGTGAATACTGCTGGGAAGACCACTTGGTGGCAATCAATCTCCTCACACTTGAATATTATTTTTGTTGTTATCTGTATCATAATTTTTGTTGTTTGCTTTATGCTGTTGTAGCCTCTGTTGCTCTTTGGAATCTGGTTACAATGCTCCAGCTTTCTCACACAGGGACCGCTGTAGAAGATAGAGGGTACATAGATTATGAGGCAAGAATCCTGAAGGGGTGGAGTGTAGGGAAAATGGAAGTTTCTATGGCCAGGATCCCCATCTGACCTAATCTGTTTGATGATGTAATTGGCCTACAGCTGGGCTAATGCTTATACACCTGTTGCCAATGAGCCATTATTGTCAGTGTTACCATATAAAGAACTCTACCCAGTGCTCTGTCCAGAGATAGACTGCAAATGCCCCAGAGGCAGATGTGATTCCAGCACTCGACCTGCCATCATGAGAATAAAGCTTGGTATAAACTCTATTACCCCTAACATTCTGTTGTTATTATTCGGTCTCATCAAATCCAGAGTGAACTTGTCTGTGGGCAATCCCCCTCAGATGAGACAGTAGGAGAAAGCAGAAGTCTGACTTTCTAATTTCTTATCTTCTCATTGTTCCACAACATTTTCTTACCAAAACTTATCTAGCTTCCTTATCATACCTCTTCTCTAAGTTCCCAACCACGATACAAGTCCTTGTTGCCAAGACCCAGATGCCAGCTACTGGTCAGCAGGATGTGCCTTTGGCTACAGATCTCCTTGTCCTCATTCTTCTTTCTCCAGAGCAACTATGTTTACCATTATTGATTAGGGTAGACTTTCCCACCAGTAGCAGACAATATGAGGTCATGCTCTAAGGCTGCCTTATGTAATAAGCACAACCTAGTAGACAAAGCAAATGTCTCCCTTCTCCAAAGAGAACAGTGTACGCCCATGACCTTGACCTAGAGGCAAGTTAAAGTCACAGACAAGACAAAGTAGTAAAACTGACATCATCATTGGCCACAACATATTAGGGATCTCAGGAGTAAAAGCAGAGGGCTCTATAATTCCCACCTTGGCTATAAAAGCAACATGCAGCTACACTGCCCAGCATATTAACCTAAGTTCTTAAATTTTTTTAGAAAAAAAACTGAATTTGAAAAACATTTTTAACATATGCACTGATTAAAACCTGACTGATGTGAAAACTTCTTAGTCAGATATTTTCTCATTAGTTTTTTGGGCAAGACCCCTTGAAAACAGAGATTTCAGAGTTTGTACCTTTAACTCAAAATGGGACTAAATTTAATATTGGATTACCAGGTCATCTGTTATTTAATTGTATAAAGTTCCAGTAAAAATCATGTCTCATGGAACCATAAAATATACTTGACACAACATTTCGAAAGGTAGAAATCTTATTTTCCTTCATGGGCCCTTAGAAATTATAGTTGATTGAGTTTGTGAATATAAATAGAACTTTTTCTCCTGACTAGAGGTGTTACCCTCCATCTGGCTAACTTCCCGCTCAGGTAATTACACTAGGCCTTTTGAAATTACCCCTGAAGTTCTAATTAGGCACAATCTTCTTTGCTTCCTGTTGTAAACTGCTGCCTTGAGTCTTGCTCTGAACTGTGTTTAAAATCCATGTCCACTCCCCATCTTCCTGACTATTCTTGTGACTTTGCTAATTAATGCTCAAAATAACACTACGTGATCTAAAGGGGCCTGAGGAAATGCATGGTCTTATCTTCAACTTCAGCACTGACATTTCACAAGGGCTTCTGCAGTTAAACAAAGTGAAGTTGATATGGAAACAATAAACATTCTAGGACAACTGTGATGAATACCATTAGTATTCTTGCTTATTTTTTCCCTGAATAATTCTCTATCACCTATCAGGCCCTCTAGAAGAGGGGATTTTGAACCAGATGCTGAACCACTTTACAAGTGTGAATGATTATGTTATTAACAGTTCACTGCATGAGGGTAACACCTGCAGCAGTGAATTATCTTCATCAGCTTAATAGAATATTTTAAAAATCACCTCAATGGAGCATCAGAACCAAGAGAGAATTTCCTTTGCAACGTGAGGAAGTGAAACAAAATCATGAAATGTGCACAATACCAGATTTTAAATGATTTCACTGAAATATTTTTTCATGAGGGCTATTCACCTATAGGCTATGCTATCCTGGAAGCTTATATGAAAATTTCTGGGAATGTATAAAGTCAGTATGTAATCCCTTTGTTGAAACTGTTTTAAGTTCATTATCTAAGATATCGTGTGTATGTGTGTATGTGTATGTGTGTATCATACATAGGTAATGACTTTAAAGCAGCCCCAATGAAGGGATTATTTATATGTTATTCAATGAAAGTATTGAAAATTTTCCTTTTTCTAATTAAAATAACAAAATTTATGCTAATGGACTAATGCCCTTTCTATGTGTTTGACAGTCTAAGGAAACACATCATTCTACAAAATTCTGTGTAAAGATAAGAAAAAAATGAGAGAAACTGTGCTGGAATATGCACTTACTGAAATTATATCTCTTTGAAATTTTTAGAAATGGTGAGATAGGTCACAACAAGAATTTTTATTTTAATCTCTGTTTTTGGTAACTGACTAGGGTTTGCATTGTTTTAATAAATTCCAAGTTTTGGACACAGTATTTCTATATAACATTACTGACAGAATTAAACAGACACACGACAGAAGGAGGTAATTCAGCAATTTAAACTCTTTTATAGGGATAATGAAGTGAGAGTTTCTGGAAAAAATGTCTGATGGATTATTTCTTTTCCAGAAATCTCCTCTTGCTTGGAGAAAGATCTAAACAGTTAGAGGTTTTGATTTTTCATTCAAGTATGTGATTATTTTTCTTATTTTATGATGGAGAAAAACTGATGGGATATTTCTTAGTCTCCAAAGGTGGTCAGTACAGGATAAAAGCATGATGAGATCAAAGCTGGTCATTTGACCAGAAGAAAGCTGTGAATTACAGATTCAGGTTCAGAGAGGCTGGTGTTGGGTATCACAGTGTTATTACCAACTCTATTCTGGTCAAGAAGGTAAGCCATGGAAAGTAAAAGGGGCAAAACCTTTTGAGCCATGTTATGCTGTCATCTAACATTAGAAGTTTGTTCTACTTTCTTCCTGTGTCTGCAGAGTCCAAGATTCCACAATCAGCACAAGAACTGGATGGTTACTCTGGAGATCTGGCATACTCTTTATAAATATTGACATCATAAAATCTGGGAGCCTCACATTTAGCTATGAGGTTGACACTCCAGCATGACACTTCCAAAAGTTCCTTCACATGGGATCAAAAATAGAAAAATATTTGAAGAAAAAGGACATGATTATAATGAATTAGCTTCTTCCTGGTACCTACATAAAGCAGACTTTTAATTCACAATATTAAAATATCTGGATATTTAAGGAACCCACATTTCCTGGAGAAGGCACTTGTCTACTTGGGAGGCAGTGTGATGTAGTGGAAAGAACATGATTTAGAGGCTCATAGACCTGAATTCACATCCTAGCTCATATACTTAATAGCCCCATAAATTTGGGCAGTTATTTCTCTTAAGTTTTCTCATTTTAAAAATACTTACTTTGCAGTGTCTTTTAAAGACTGGACATGATAGAAACTACATAGCAGAGTGCCTGCTCTACTGTGGCCATCAAGAATGACATATAGATATTTTCTCTTAATTAACAATGAGTTATTTTACTTCATTGCCTTCTGAATTGACCTTAGTAATTCAAACAGATATTAATACTTCTGAAAACCCATCTTAGTGACAGTACCTCACATGGAATTTAAAACATAAGAGTCTTTCATAACATTCCTTTTCAGTCAATACCTGTGGTTCCCTGACTTGCTGCCCCACGTTCCAGTTTTCTCCCTCTGTTCTTGGTGTATAATCTGTAATGATGATAATTTAATGGTCTTATTAGATAATAAGCACTACTAGAGTAGGATCTCTGTCAGTATTTTTCACACTCAGCTTGGTACAGTCAAGGAGAACTTGTTGAATAAACAAATAACTGAACAAAGGCATAAACATTTATCATTATCCTGTAGTGTTTTAGCCTGAGAATGTAACTTATGGACATGTCATATGTCATAAAGATGGGCAAAAACTACGTAGGAGATCAAAATTAATTTCCATGACTGTAGGAAGAGTACATTGACTAAATTATTTTATCTTAACATCATTTAAAAAATTAAATATACAGAAAAGTATAGTGACCTCTAAGTACCTACCATCTAGGTTCAGGAACAATTATATTCCAAATGATTTTGTTTTATCTATTCATACTTCAAATCATGAGACACAAAACTTCTCTAGAGGGATACTCTCCCAGCTCAGGTTGTCCAGACCTAAGCCCCACTCTTAAATGACAAGATACATAAGTGCCCAATCAACGTGAACATGAACTGACAGATTCAAGTATATCAAGTTCAGATGCCTAAGAAATTCAGTTAACAGAAATTGCTTTTCATGATTACCCTGTAACTATATTAAAAATTTAAAGACATAAATTACAAAATTGAGAAAACCAGCTGGCAGGAATCAGCCATTCTAAGATACAGACTAAAACCAAGAAAAGGCAAGAAGTGGGTTTGAGGGATAAAGGGCCCATGAGTGGAACAACAGTGATAGTGACTGAGAATTTTCAAGAATTAATGAAAAGCGAGAATTCTCATGTTTAAGAAGCATAAAAAATTATGTAGAATAAGTAAAAATAAATCCACACCCAGACCCATGTTATTAACAGTTCTGAACATAAATGACAAAGAGGAAATTCTAAATGCAATGAGAGTAGAAATATAATTTTCAAAGGAAGGTAAATTATAGAAACAGATTTCTAAATAACAGAAGCCAATAATAATGGAATTATTTCTTTAATGAGCTGAGAGAAAATAACTGTCAGCCTGGAATGTCCAACTAAACCATCGTTTAGGAGAAAGTGAAATAAAGATACATTTGTGTAAACAATGCGAGGAATGAACTCAAACCCTTGCTAAAGGAACTACTCTACTATCTAATTCAGAAAGAAGAAACAAACTCAGCAAGGTGTGTCATATGGGAAACAATAGTAACATAACAAAAATGATAGACATAGGGTAAAAAAGCTGTGGCTGTATCAAAAATAATGATAATGACGAATTTGAGGGAATAAAATAAAGATGAAATAAAACTAATGAAAAACAACAAACTAGATGTCAGGAGGGAGAACTGGAAGGCATCTGTACTAACCTGTACAGACCAGTGCTCCAGCAAGAGGGAGGTAACTGGTACTGAAGCATTTAGGGTACAACTGTGCTGAGAGGGAGTTGTGCTATATCTTCTGTTCACGCCATCTGACACAATCTCTACTCTTCTCTACCTAACTTCTACCCTGGAAGGCTAACCTGAATGTATTACATTATCATTATACTGAGCCCTCTGTCTTCGAGGCTGAGTCCAGACACTTGGGAGTTCTGGCAGATCAGAGAGGGTGGGAATGGAGGTCAGGTATATGTTGCTCCTTTCTCTCCTCCTGTGGGTTCACCTAGAGCTATACCCTTCAAGAAGGTCACTGATGGAACCAAGAAAAAAGAGACACCACACTCCAGGCTCCTACAGCTTCTCCCTCTCTTCTTTGAAACTAGAAATAGTGCCTTCCCACTGCTGCCTGACCCAGGTTCCTGCACTCTCCAAGGTGAATCCCCAAGCCCCCTCATCTTTGTAAATAGCCCCTTGATGAACCAACCCTCTGCACAGTATCTTAATTTGAGAGTGTCATGGCTTTCCTTTTGGTTCTTGACTGATAAGGGGGCAAAAGTATTGATTAAATTTATACTTTTGAAAAAGAAAAATGAAAAACCTGAGAGGTCATAAAAAGAATAGAAAATGAACAATCAACTTGCAAAGAAGTAGAGAAATATAAAAGCTATTAAAAAATAAAACTCAATTCAATAAAATGCAGGAAAGAAAAAGAAAAAAGAGAATTAAACTGAAAACACAAAGTAACATTGTAGAGAATAATGAAGCGAGAATTCTAGTGCTGGTCATGGTGGAGTGGTTTATATTAGGCTCACTCTTTACAGACAAAAATTACACAAGTTCGACTCCCAAACCAAAACCATACCAAACGAAAAACCACACACAACACAAACTTCAGTTCTTTGAGGTATCAGAGAACGTCCAAGGTAGCCAGGAACTGCAGGAAGCAGAGCTCCTGAAAGAAGGAACATAGACGAGGTAAGCTCCACAGTTACCTGGCCATTCCTCTGAGGACACTTCCCAGATCTCAGAGGGTGAGGGAGGCATCTTACTACACCAGGAAGACCAGAGATTATCAGAGAGACTTGAGATAAATGGGGAGAAAACCATGGAAAGGAGAGAGTCAGAACAGAAAGTCTTTAAAATGGATATACACCAATGCCCTCAAATTGTTAGATGATTCCTAGACTGTCCCAGGGACAAACTTTGAGGAACTGAGTGGACAGCGTTAAGTGGGAAGCTAAAGGTCTGAATAGAGATTTCAGCAGCTGGGAGACAGTTTACAGTCAAGTCCCAATAAGCTTCAGGAGCATGGCAAGCATTTCCAGCACTTTATGGTATTCCAGGGCACCATGCACTAGAAGCAAGGGCAAACTTAGATGCGCCAGCCATTATAAATCCCCCTATAACAAGGTCTGCAAACTGTGCTTGTTTCTGTAAATAAAATTTTACTGCCTCACAGCCACATACATCCATTGCTTTATATATTGTCTATGGCTTTCATGCTACAACAGAGTTGAGTAGCTGCAGTTTCCCCCTCCTCCCCACAAAGTACCTAAAAGATTTGCTTTATTGGCCACTTCTGTTTAGGAGTTAGGATGTCTACTGGTGCTGCATTTGCCTGCAAGAAAAACTTTCATTGGAAGAAAATAACATCTTAAAGAGTCTTAATTCTTTAGCCACACTGACATTACATCAACCATCGTGAGGCATGCTAAAACAGGACACACTGACGGGAAACCAAGAAAAACTACTGGCAAGAGAAACAGCTCTTGTTTCTGTTGTGGCTTAGATATTTTAAGCAGAAGACAAGTATTTTTTAAACGTATTTTATTTTGCAATATTATAGACAGAACAAGTCACAACAATAGTACCCATGCTCTCATCTGCCCTGTGCTCCTCTGTCCTCGATGTTACCATCCCATCTTACGGAACCATAGCACCTTTTTCTAAATCGGGAAATTAACAATGAGGTAATATTATTAACCTCAGGCCTTGTTTGAATTTCACCAACTGTTCCATTAATTTTCTTTTTCTGACTCAGGATCCACTCCAGAATCTCACACTGCATTTACTTTTCATGGCCCCTTTAATTCCTCTCGTCAGGCACAGTGTCTCAGTGTTTGTCTTCTATGACCTTGATACTTTTGAAGTGCACGGGCCAGTTATTTTGTAAAACATTCCTCAATGTGTGTTTGTCTTGTGTCTTCTCATGATTGGATTGAGGTTATTTTGGGAAAAAGTAATGTTGGACTCTTTGCAGTGCATCCTATCAGTGGGTACATCGTGCCGTGTTTCTGGTGATGTTAACTTTGATTGCTTGATTAAAGGAGTGTCTGCCAGGTTTCTCCACAGTGAAGTTATTATTTTTTCTTTCCTTTGTAATTAATAAATATGTGGGGAAGTATCTTGAGACCATGCAACACCCTGATCCTCATCTTACTTTCATCTACTCATGTCAGCGGCCATTGACGATCTTTATCTGCAACAAGTATTAGTGTATTTTTGCCAAATGGGGATTTTCTACTGCTATCATTCCTTCTGCCTTAATTAACTAGAATCTTACTGCATGAAACAGTTATCCATTTCACCGTTTATTTCTTGATTCAGCTACTTATATCGGTATGACCTCATGGATATATATTTTTATTGTATGGGTTATAATCCATCACTATCATACCTATTTTGTTGCTCAAAGTATCTTATATTTAGCTATTGGCAGTACTGATGTTCTTTCAAAATGCCCTTACATTTTTTGAGCACCTCCATACATTCTGGTATATGTTGCAAGCTTATCTGAATCCAGGTAAAAAGAAAATATCCATTTGAGAGAGAAAGAGATAAAAAAAAAAAGAACAGAGTCTCAAGACAGGTAAATTTTGGACAAATGACTTAACACTTATGTAACTGGAATCACAGAAGGAGAGAAAAGAAAACAGAATAGAAGCAATATTTGAAACAATAGTAGTAGAGAATTTTCCAAAAAGATGACAGAAATCAACCCACAGTTTCAAAAAGTCAGGGAAAAACTAAGCAGGATAGATAGAATAATCACACTAGAAACATCATGGAGAAACTGCTGAAAATCAAATAAAACAAAATATAAAAACATCCAAAGAAGAAAATATCTACTACCTACTATTTAACAACAACAATTCTAATGGCCAACTTCACAACAGAAACTATAGAAGCCAATAATTCAATGAAATGACATTTTTAAGGTGCTGAAAGAAAGTACAAAAATGACTGGCCTATAATTCTGTGCCAAGCCAAAAAATAAAATCCTTACATTGAAGCCAAATTAAAATCCTTTCCTACAAATAAACTCTAGTAGAATTTATTACCAGTAGACACACATAGCAAGGGTAAGCAAGTTTTTCAGGCCGAAGAAAAATGGCCCAAGATGGAAACAAAACTGTAGGAAGCACCAAAGAGCAACAAAAGTGGCACGTATGTGGGTAAATATGAAAATATAGAAGAATATTAAATGTTTAAAACAACAATCAGGAATGTGCTGGGTGTTTAAAACAGAAATGTTAAAGACATGCCACAAAAAGCACAGATGGCAGTTGTACAAATCTTGTCTTGTTTCAGAAATGTAAAAAATTATGAATTCAACTCAAAAGGAACTAGAACAAAATAATAACTAGGAGAGCAGAAATAACTGACTTTAGAGAAAAGTTACAAGAGAAAATCAATAGAGTCAAAAGTTGGTTTGTAGAAAAGTTGATATATATTAATTAATATAAATAATGTAATAATAAACCATTAGTAAGATATATTTTACTACAGGGAATGGAGGATAAAAGTATCAGTACCAAAAATGGAATAGGAACCATCACTACAGATCCTGTAGACACTAAAAAGGATAAATAAGGTGCTGTTATAACCTAATGTATGATGATAAAGTCAACAATTTCAGTGAAATAAATTATTTGAAAAACACAAATTCCTAAACTAATACAAATAAAATTTAGGAAGTTTGAATAAGGCTATCTTTTAAAGCAATTAAATTTATAACTGAACACCTTCCACAAAGAGAACTCCAGCTGAAGGTGTTTTTATTAATGAATTCTTCTAAACATTTTAGCAAAAAATATTATCAATGTTAGCATAACTCCTTCAGAAAAGAGAAGAAGAAGGAGCACTCCCCAGTTCATTTTATGAAGATCTGGTAGCGATAACTGACATGGACATTTAATTAAAAAGAAAATTATAGATCAATATTTCTTATAAAGATATATGCAAAAACTTCTCAATACAATATTAGTAAATTGACCATAATGACTTATAAGACATCATGATCAAGTGAGAGATATGAAAAACTGACTTAACCTTTAAATTCAATCATGTAATTTATTCAATTAAGCTAGGAAAAAAACACTTTATATACTGATATTGCCATTTCTATCATTTCTATCATTTCTATGGATGTAGAAAAATAATTTGATAGGATTTACTACTTTCTTATACAAATTTATCAGCAACTTAAGACTAGGAAGGACTTTCTTTAATCTGATAAAGGGTTTCTACTTGAAAATTATAGCTAACATCATACTTAATGGTAAAATATTTACTGTTTTCACCCTAAGAAACAAGGTGATGATTTCCATTTTTTACAGCTTCTATTCAGTATTGCAAAAGAGGTCCTAGTCATTATAATATGGCAATGGCATGAAAAAAGGTATAAAGTTTGGAAAGGAAGACATAAAACTATGTTTTTTACTTTTAACAGAAAATACAAAATCATCTATAAACTATTAGAGTAACAAAGTAGCAATGTTGCTAGGTACAATGTAATAAAAATTAAATTATATTTCTATATACTAGTAACAAAAACAGAAGATAACATTATAAATAAGAACATTTATAATAGCAATGAAAAAATTTCATAAACTTAGAAATAAGTTTAACAATCTATTTAAAATGAAAACATTTTAAATAAATAATTCTACAATGAAAACAAATCATAATTGGAAAAATAATAAAAAATCTAAATAAATGAGCAATATGCCATATTTATGGCTTGGTAGACTCAGTACTATTAAGATATCAATGCTCCTCAATTGAATTATAACTTTAATACAAGCAGATCAGAATGCCAGAAGGTTTGATTGTATGTGTAAACTGATGAGTTGATTCTAATATAGAGATGCAGATAACTTAGAATAATGGCTAAGACAGTCTTGGTATAGAAAAGTGTAAGTTTTGATCTTAAGCTACACCATTTCAAAATTTACTACAGAGATTTACTATATTAGTACGGTAAAATGGTAGTGACACAAAGTAGATAAATATTTCAATGGGACAGAATAGAGAGTCCAGAGATAGCCCCACACTTAAATGGCCACTTGGTTCATGAGCAACTAATGGAATAAACATATCGAGGAAAGACTGGCCTTTTCAATAAACGATGCTGAAGTACAGGAACCAAACAGAAAAAAGTAAATCTTAACCTCCTCATACTATTCACAAAAGTCAATTTTAAATGGACCATAGACATGAATGTGAAAGAAAAACTACAAAGCTTCTAAAAGAAAATGGGAAAATACTTCATAAGCTTAGGTGAGCAGATATTTTTTAAATGGCACACACATAAAAGCACTATTTATAAAAATTAAAAGTGATAAATCAGATCTCTTAAATATTTAAAACTTCGGTCATCAAGAGACTCCAGTGAGAAAGTGAAAAGCCAGGCCAGCCTGCAAGAGGTATTAGCAAATGACTAGTGTCCACTATATTTAACTTCTACACATGTATAGGAAAAAGACAAATTGCTAAATTCATAAAAGGAAAATAATTTGAACAGGCATATTACAAAAGAGGATATCCAAACGGCCCAAAAGCAGACAAAGAGAGGCAAAATGAAATCACAATGAGGTAACACTAGGTATTTGTCAGAAGAGCTAAAACGTGAAAGCATTAATAAGGTGTGAGTTAACTATAGCTTCCCTACATTGCTATTGGGAGAGCAAAATGATACAAACCCTTTGGAAAATTGGCAATTTCTACTGAATGTAATTGGTACACTTTCCATATGACTCAGCAACTCCACTCTTAGGTATATTCCCAACAGAAATAGGAACTGTCCACCAAAGGACATGAAGTTTGAATGCATAGAAGTTTGATCCAAAATGGCCCCCAAAGAGCCCAAATTCCCATCAAAAGGAGAATGGCTGAATTGTGATATGTTATACAATAAAATACTACAAAACTTAAAAACTAACAAAACTGCTAGTGCATGACACAACATGGAGAAATCTGATGGACATTAGATTGTACAAAAGAAGCCAGGCACATGAGGGGATCTACTGATCTATTGTCCATTTCTATCTGTATGAATGAAGAGCAGGCAAGACTAATTGTTGAATACAGAAATCAGATCAGATTAGTGGTTAACATTAGAGGGAGGTATAGGCTTAGATAGGCAAGAGGGGGTCTTCTGGGGTTCTGGAAAATGTCTCATATCTTATGAGTAAGTATAACTCATAAGATACATATTTAAAAATCATTAAGCTTTACACTTAAAATTATATTCTATATCTAATTTTTTTTTTAAAAATGAAGAGTCAACATAATTACAATAAATGTACATGGACAAAAGTCATCAGGGCAAATCTGAGAGCTTGCTATATGACCAAGAGGGGAAGTATCCTATACCTCTTTTGACTATCCATGTTGTTGAAAAACATGCTATTTCTAATTCACATCATATAAAAATATTTCTAGGCATGTAAAACACCAAAATTTGAAAAGCAAAACTGTAAATACATTCGAAAAATATGTAGAAAAACTTGGACATTTATTAAGCATGATGAAAACAGCTGAAACCACAGGAAAAGATTGTGAATGGGTGCTTTAAAAAAATGCATAGGTTCCTAATATAAGTGAAAATATCAGCCACGATAGGGAAGAAATGTTTTCAAGTGTTGTAACTGACAAAGGAGTCATTTCTAAATTATATTCTAAAAGTTCATAAAATCAATATGAAAAGACAGACTACTTAGACCAAAAGGGTGAGGCAAAAGATATGAAGAGAAATTTTTTAAAAGTTGCCTGATCAACATATGTTAAGTGACAAACCTCCACAGTCAGAAAAAAAAGCAAATAAAAATATCAGAATTCATTTCCATGTTTCAGCTGAGAAAAATCATAAATTCTGTTAACCCAAAGTGTGTGGGAAGACTGAAACTTATCTTTTTTTAATGTGAGAATACCTAGAACCACCAATTTGTAAAGAGACTTGGCAATAGCTAGTAAAGTTGAATATGTACATTTGCTATGCCCTACATGGAAGGCACAAAGATGTACCCCAAAGATGTCCATGTCCTAATCCCTGGAACTTATACATATGATACTTTACGTGGCAAAACAGACATTGCAGATGTGAATAAGGGGTCTTGATATGGAGAGAGTGCCCTGGATTTTACAGATGGACCCAATGTAATTTTCTTGTCAGTGAAAGAGGGAGGCAGGAGGAGATGTGAGGACAGAAGCAGAGGTCAGAGTGATTCCACTGCTGCCTTTGAAGATGGAAGGGAACACAAGCCAAAGAATGTGGGTTGTCTGGAAAAGCTGGAGAAGGTATGAAAACGGATTTTTTTTCTTTCCTGGAGCCTCACCTCCAAAAGGAATGCAGTCCTGCCAACACCTTGATTTCAGAACAGTGAGACTCATTACAGACTTCAGAACTCTAGAAATAGAAGATTAAAAAAAAAATGTGTGCTGTTTTGAGCCATTAAGATTATGGTACTTTGCTGCGCAGCAAAAGAAAACTGATACAACCCAGCATTTCCATTTCTAGAGATGTATCCATTTCCATTTCTTAGACTATCTGAGGATATATGCAAGAATGTTCTTGGAAGTATAGTAATAGTAAAACGTTGGAACCAATTTATCTCTCATTAGAAAAATGAATAAATTATAAGTTATGTATATTTTGCAGTATTGGGTGACAAAGAATGAATGAATTAGGTGTATATTTTCAATACGGAAACATTTCAAAAGTATATTCTTAAGGGAAAAAGCAGATACAGAAGACAAAGGCAGTATATGTATCAGTTTCCTATGACTGCTGTAACAATTTACTACAAATTGAGTGGCTTAAGAGAACACAGATTTATTGCTTTACAGTTCTGGAGGTCAGAAGCCCCAAATGACTCTTACAGGGCTAAAAATCAAGGTGTCGGCAGGGCTGCTTCCTTCTGCCACCTGGAGGCAACATCCATTTCCTTGCCTTGTTCAGCTTCTGGAAGCCACCTGCATCTTCGGTTCATGACCCATGCATGGCAGTACATCTCCTCCCCCGCTCTGCTCCCGTTGTCACACTGCCTTTTTCTGTAGTTAAATATTCCACTACTTCCCTCTGATAAGGTCACTTGAAATTACATTTCGGGTTTACCTGGATAATCCAGGATAATTTCCCATTCCAAGATCCTTAACGTGATCACACCTGCAAAGTTCTATATAAGGTAAATGCCACAAATTCTGAGAATTAGGTCTAGGATATTTTTGTGTTCCATTATTTAGTCTCCCAAAAATATGTTATTATTTAGGAATGTTTTATTGCATAAAAATGCCAGATACAATTAGATAGTAGATGTGAATACACTTGGTATAGACAGCAAAATAAAGGACTTCCTGAAATGGCACAAAAGCAAGTCAACTCCAATTTATTGAAAATGTTTTTCAAGTTTCCTAATGTTCTAGTTTCTAAATGGAAGGTACAGATGGGCTATTTTAGGGGAGTTACCATCTGGATGAGTGAAGAGTTTAGGGAAGTTTGAGGAAAGTGACAAGATATGGGAACAGAAACAGAATGACACCAAAGGAAAACTGTAATACCACTAGTTATGTTGAATACTCAATTCAGGTTAGTAGCCAGCAATTTGTGAATGATATCAATCTGCCATATTATACGCTTTTTTTTTTCTAGCAACAATCAGTCTTAGAGTGAAGATACAGAGGAATTTAATAGCTTGGTTCATCCAGGACTAAATTTTCCCCAAGGGGTGCAACAAAAAGAAGGTATGAGAGTGGAGAATATATGCATGGCTGATTACAGTGATATTTCATGTGAAGTGAGCCCAATAAGGTGGGAGGTAGGGAAAGGAGGGAACAAATAAATAGGAAGAAAGTGGTTGAGTTGATGAACCAGAGACCGCCATGAGGCAAAATTGTGCAGTAAAAAGATACAAAGATAGGACTGCTGCATGTTAGGGTCATGAATCTTAGAGGCAAAGCAAATTCAGGTGATGAGCATGTCCAGAATATGACCATGGAAACAGGTGGCTTTTCTGCATTGAAGGAAAAGCCCATGGAATATGAGAAAGCAAAGAATCATGAAAGCATATAATAATGATAAGGTCATTGGTGTGGGCATTTAATTGATTCTGACAATGTCAGGGGTGTGGATGGAGAATAAAAATGTTACTCAGGTTTTAAGATCTTTGGTAAATCAGGCTAATAACAAGGGCAATACCTTAAGCAATTAAACAGATCATGGTGCCATTCGTTGATAAGGGGAACAGAAGACAGATAGGGGTAGCTAGGAATACCAGCCCAGTTTGGGATACACTGAGTTTGAGTTTCCCATGTGGTAGCAAAATAGACCTGGCCAGTAGGCAGCTGGCCTTGTATGTTGGAAAGTTAGAAGAATAAATTAGAGATTTCTAGATTATGATTTCTAGTTAATAATTTAATTAAGGAAACTAGGATGAGATAAACCAAGTAAAGTACAGATTATTTAAATTCTATCAGAAATCTTATGTCTCACTGTACTTTTATAATGTCTGAAATTACTGCTTATAGCTTTATGTGGGTTTATAATTTATGTATTTCTTATATTTTACACACACAATTTTGTTAATTTGATCATTAGCTTGATTTCCAGACCATGTTTTATAATTGATTCTGTTTCTATAGTGCTTAATAGAGGATTGTGGGCATAATATATAATATATATTTCTCTTTCACTTACTAAATATGTAAATATTTAATCAATTTTTTGAATCATGCTTCTGAGGTTTTCTTAAATGCAGATAACACGATTGGCTATGTTATATTTTGATGACATTAAAGTCTTTCTTCTCTGTTCCCTCACTTTAGGAAGTAGACTCTGATACAATTAACATTTAATGCTACCCTATAAGTATCTTGCCTTTTCACTTTTTGCTAGTGTAACTTCAGTATAGTCTGTTAATGACTGGTTACATACTGGGGAAAAAAATAGGGTTAAGAAGCCAGGCAATGTCAATAATAAGTACAACAAATTGATTAAGTTTCTGTTTAAAGATATGTCTTCAAACTAATTGCTTCTTTATGTGTGAGCCTAGCCCCAACCATAGAATGAATAAATAAGGACAAGTTTGAATTTCTACAAGCATGCTGGAATTAATATAATCAATTTTTACACTGTATCCTAAAGCCATGTACATGGAATGAGTGAAGGACTTAAAATCAGAAAAACCTGCTTTCAGGGTTTTACTATTTCTTACTTATATGGCTTTTGCAAATCTCTGCTTCTCTGGCCTTCAGTTTTTTTTTTACCTGGAAGATGGAGATTGTGAACTGAAAGACATTAAACTATGTCGTTTATGAAGGCTGTCTAGGAGTGTAAATATAATTAGAACTAACATAGAACTGCAACTTCATTTGGTGTAATCATGGTTGTATGGAAATCTCTCTGAAGTTATCGATACAGTTTAAGAAAGATCTTAATTCCCTCCAGTGGGGGGCAGGGCACTACAAACTGGGAAAAAATGGGTTATTGCACTCAAAAGTTTTGCTGATTTATTTTAAAGCAAACCAAGAGAAAAAGAAATTAAATGTCAAAACTCAAGTGCTCAAGAAACACCAGAAAAGCCTGACTCCCGGTGTCCTCTGCCCTTAGGATAATGGTGAGCTTGCACTGGTTCTTCAGTCACCCAATTCCTCAAAGGTCTCAGAGACTTTCACAAGTTTCAGAGCAAACCCTAGAACCTTTAAGGAGAAAGTTCAGGTGTAAGAAAAATGTTTAGCTCATCCAGAAGATGAAGAGGAAGAGGGATGGGTCAGTAAACCTCTCACCTGATGAGAGCTTAAAATAAGCCCAGTGCCTCCCAGTAATGGACACTCAATGGTTGTTGCTAGTGACAGAGGTAATTGTTTACCTGGCTGTTCTCACAAAATGCTGCTCTTCCATCTGCCCTAATTATTAGCCCTATTCTTTCTCCACCATTTGGCCAATACTTGGTCTGTTCTTAGTTTGGGGTCTACAGCATGGGAGTGTTCAGCATTGCTGATTTTGCAATGAATTACTTGAAGTGGAACCTTAGAGAGAAACTTAAATACCCAAACCTGAATTCCTAGGTCAGTTGTCTGAAGTTTGCTATGTTATATTTTTCACAGGCAAGGCGTCCTTGCAGGCACGTTGGGATCCCAGAGTCTGTGTCAGAAGAATGGATGTTAAAATGCACAGCTATGTTTCACACAATTTCACCAACTAAGTATCTACAAAAGTAATGACCTTTAATATAACATTAATACTTAGTGAAAGGATACTCAAGTATGACTACAACTGAAATTTATGCAACTCAGCCTTCAGAATATGAGTTTGCAATGAAAAATCTGTAATTTCATTAGACTTTTTGCCTTAATCAGCTTTCTGTAGGGGGCAGGGGTTTTTGTCTTCCTATTTGGATGATGGGAATCATGTCTGTTTTTTCCCTGGTTGATGTACTTCAGATATGGTACCTGTTCTGTGTTCCCAAGGTGTTCTGTGTTTGGGCGGGGGGAAGAAGTCCAGCTCTGAGCCTTTTGTTTGTGGATTTAATTAGGCTAACATTGTATAGAGATTGCTGCGGTACAAATAGTTTCTTTGCTTACTTTTAACTACAGGATGTCATTGTCCAAATAGAAAAAGAAGAAAAAATACCTCTTCAATTTAAAAGTCAATGTTATTTGTTAAGTCACAAAAGAAAAAGTACAAACTCCTATTGATTAGCCACTGAATAAAGGATTATTCAGGTGAAGCATGACTCTGATTGACTTAAAGAGGCATCTACATTATAGTTTTTAATGGATAGTTTCCGGATTACTAAAAGATTTATGACTTGAGACTTCAAATTCCAGAAATTTTACATTTGCATCCAGTTCACTATAGGGATCATTTTCTTTCTAGGCTGCAGTATATACATGGATAGGAAAGTTGTGAAGTATGAGAAGAAACATTAGGCAGAAACTCAAAGGGTCCAGACACTATTCCCAGTTCTGCTAACTAACCACATGAGCAGAGGCCACTAATGTAACCCTGTGAGATTTAATTTCTTGCTTAGAGAATTCCAACAGTAGTAGGGGGCTCTGCCAGTGACCAGCTGTGGGGTTTTGGACAAGTCACTTGCCCTTCCTGGGCTTATACTTACATTTATAAAATGAAAGTCATAAAGCCCACCTTCTATATTTGTGTGAGGATTCGATGAGAAAATATACATAAAGGATTTCTCAGAAAAACCTAAAACAGAGTGGCTACCAGTATGAAGATGATGGATCATAAGGATAAATAATGCAATTGTTTTATTTTATTGAAGTTCATGTGCTTATAGCTATTTCATCTTTTCATTAAGGTATTTGCAGATCACAGAACTATCTACATTAAAATATTACTTTAGTATGGGTCTGCCTAATTTAACTCTATCAGAATTTTCTTTCTCAAACTTGTTGGAGTGAGTTTGGATGAAAAATATAAAACATTACTACTAAGTGGTTATGGCATCTCTGTTACTCTAATTTCTTTTCAGCGTTAAGTTCTACATATAGCACAGAACCAGGGAATATGTTACAAACAGGATTTACTTACATGATTCACTGGGCATCTTTTTTCACTTTTCCTGTTCTATGTCAGGAAACCAGAGAGAAAATCCAGTATTAGAGAGAACATGCTCTTTAGGGGATATATTAAAAATGTGCAAGTTCTTGTTTTTATATGTAGATGACACCTTTGCACATTAGTCAGTGAAAGAGATAATTTTGGATCTCCCCACCACCCCCTTCCATTTCTTGGCCTTAAGTGTTTTCTTTTTCAGGTAGTTCATTTTTTTCCTTTTTCTTTTATCAGATATGTTTTACACATGAAAGGAAAGGATGTAGGTAGAAAGGCATTCAATTTTCCTAAAGCGAAGAAGCTCTATGTCTTTAGAGTAATTAAATTATGGTTTTGTGAGTCTTTCAATATAGGTTATCAAACTTGATGCCTTTAGAGCCCACAGCAGAGCCTTTGAAAACCCCAGCTAACATTTCACTATTTTCCCATCTGAAGGCCTACCTACCTCAAAAGAGAAAAATATTCTTTTCTACTTCAACTGTTGAATAGCAGCTTCATATGTTTTATCTGTAAAACAAAACATACACACTGTGAAAAGGAAAAAACATGCACAGAGTGAAAAGAAACCATGTAGCTTACATAGGCACATATTTTTACATATTTGTTTGTAAATGTACAAACAGGATCTGCTCTACAAAATGCTCCAGGATAGTATTCATTTCAAATTTATGTAATCAGCCATGTTGCAAGATGGTATTCAAAGAGAAGCTTAAAGATGTGTTATCCCTGTTTCATATCTAACAACCTCTTTCTCTCCCTGTGGGCCAATAAAGAAGAGATGAAAATAATACTTATCACATAATACAGTAAAATACAGAAGTGTTTTTATGTTTAAAAAGCATAATCATGTCTAAAAGATAAGCTCCAGCCAGGAGAGAACCTTTTGTGTAAGAGGAAAGCTCAGTTAAAGTTCAGGGGTTTCTGGCTATTTTGTAGATCTGGAAGTTTATAGGCAGAATTCCAGATGTTATCCTATCAAACTATAACTTGAGTTCAGTTCATTAAAATTTAGCTTTTGATCAGGACCCTCAATAGAATTCCCAACATTATCTCTTTCTCGTATATTAATTTTTATGGTCTTCAGCAGGCTGGATTTGACCTTGTAGTTTTTAGTGACAAGCATCACCCTTCAACACATGATTATCTGAATCCTGAACCAGCGCATGTAAATAAGACATGCATTTCCGGAAAACCAAGCCTCACCACCAGCAATTAAACTCAAGGATCTTCTACTTAGGAAACAGAGCTGGAAACAAAAAAGGGAGAAAAGAAAAAAGTACCCTGAAAAATTAAATTATTACTGTCCTCCAATTCTTAGTTTATTGCAAAGGGTTCCAGCAATGCTTACTCTAAACATAAATGTGTCTCTTAAATATGATTTAGAGTTTTCCAAAGAGATAGATTATTCCAAAATAATAAAATGCCTTGGCCTGGCTGAGGAAGACTAGATCATCTTTCATTAGGAAACTTTATATTTTCCTGGGTTACTAAAGTTGTTGCATAAGGTCACAATTAGCACATTGGCTTGCCGTAATCTCAAGAGATAAGATCAAACTTCTGATAGAGCAAGAGAGATGGTATGTACTGATAAAACAAATTATTCCCCAGTGCCTTTATAGCTATGGTGGGAAAGTACTGCCTTGCTCCTGTGCTGACCAATGGTTGGACAGACATAATTCTAGTTTAAATAGGTTTCGTGCTCAAGTCTTCAAAAACCCTTCTTGCCAGTATGATAAGTGAAAGAAATTGCAAAGAGTTCTTCAAATCAGAGGCCTAGGCAATGTGGAGGATCTTTCAAAGAGATCTTGATAAAACAGAATAAGAAGGGGAGGGACTACTTGACAGGAAAAATATATCAAATGCCCTGATTCCTTTTAAGTCAACTTCATGACTTATAGGAATTTATATCTCTTCTTGTCTGCTTTCTGACCACATACTATTTCACAGCTCTTATTAGAAATACTATATATATGTTTTTAAAAGTTAGGGACCTTTGTCATGCTGGATTAGCTTATAAAATTTTCTGAGTTAAATTTGTGAACCAGGAATATACATTTTATTTACTCTTCATACACTTATGTTTGGGAAGAGCAAATTTTAATAGGATTAGAGAAAGAGAAAGCAGATAATAATTCTTCTGTGGAAAATAGGTAAATAAGAAGCACTTTAAACCACAGGTTGACAAAATATAGGCACAGCCTATTGCATATAGACCTTGAGCTGGAAATATGGATATAAAAAAATAGAATATGAAACAGAGACTATGTACCCACAAAGTCTAAAATATAGTCTGTCCTTACAAATATGTCAACACCTGTTTTAAATCAAATGAAAGCCTGCTGTACATTTTTATTATCTATTCCTATATGCAATTATAAATCATGAATCACAAAGTGAAAATAAAAAACTAGGATATAATTCTACAAAAATTAATAATAGTATCTTACTAGTGTGCATACTGTATGATTTCATCTGTGTAAAGTTTAAAAACAGGCAGAATTGAGCTATAATGATAGAAATCAGATTACTGGTGACCTCTAGATGACACTGACATGGAAGCTGCATGAAGAAACTTCTTGGGGTGACGCAAATGTTCTAGATCTTCACTGAGGTAGTGTTTACAAAAGGGTATATACAGACTTAACATTTTATTGAATTATCTAGTTGAAATGTACAATTTCCTGAATGTTATAGCTCACTAAAAATAAATCACTAAATAAAAGCATATATACTATCTACACACCTGTACATTTTGTAGTATAGCATAAAAAAGGGAAAAATTTAACATCAACAAAAAAAAAGAAAAAAAAACAGATTACCTACAAAGTAACATGCTTGCATTAATAAAAGATTTATCAACAAAAACAACAGAGGCCAGAATACAATGGAATAATACATTTAAATGCTGAAAGAAAATAAGCCTAAAATTCTATAACTAGCTATAGTGTTATTCAAAATACAAGCAAAATCAAGCCATTTCCAGGAAACATAATAAGAAAGCTTTACACACACAGGCTGTTGATGAAAAAATTACTAAAGAGCATGCTTCAGGAAGAAGACAATAGAATCTAAAGGGAAGAAATGGAATTAAAGAATCAATATGAAACTAGGAAATAGGTACATATGGGGATAGATATAAATAAGCATTTACAGTAAAAAAAAGTAATCCTAATAAAAATTATTTTAGAAATGTTAGAAAAATAAGCTAAAAGGTCATATAGCTCATATAAAAATCAATTGATCTGTATACTTAATGTTTGTACACTTGTCTGTGTATGCTACATTCATTTTTTAAAATGCTCTTAGAATAACAACCCTCCTACCTACCATCATTGACCCAAGGATAAGGATCATTATTGTTTTAATGGCCTCTCATTCACCCCGTGGTGAGGGATGTGTTTCTGCCTTAGGCTATGGGAGTGGCTCAACACACACCCCCTGACCGTGGACTGTTGAGAACAAAGGCAATTTATTAATCCAATACACTCACAGCCCAGGAAGGAGGACACCACACACCCACACCATGCAGGACAGCACAGGGGTTGCACTGTGGAGCACAGGAACAAGGAATGGCTGTGGTAGGAAGGCTCTGTAGCATCATGAGACTTGGGTGCCCCCTGGTTCCCATGGGAGGGTGGGATTGACTTGTTTGAATAATTCTGTGAGCTGGCAGAGAATTATAATTCACTTCTCAGAGACAAGTAGGAATTGCACCTTTTCCTTTGAATAGAGAGGTTCTCTTGGCTAGGGGACCTCAGCTATGCAAGCAGACTGGGGAGGGGAATTTGCAGTTAGGCTGCTTGAGGCCATCTGGTTTCTCCCAGATGTTGGGGCAGCACATACTATCGGGCCTTCATTTTCAGCCTTACACTACAATCACGATCTTGGGTAAGAACTCAGTGCAACCATGAAAGTGATAATATCCAAACTTTAGCAGTCACAGGGTGGTTAGAGTATATCACTTGGTGATACGTATAATTCGTATTTGTAGTACGTCAAAGAGAGTACAATTTGAATGAAAGTAGGTGGAAATGAAAAGTTATTATAATACAGAGTGATAAGTATATTGTTGATAATTTACTCCAGTTTAAAAAGTGGTATAGTCTCTAAGAATTGATGTTTGTTTTGCAAAAAGTATGTGTGTGTATGCTGAAAAGAAGAAAGGTCTACACTCAGTACACTCAGTGGATTATCTACTTCCACACCCAGGGGGAAGGTCTCATGAGAAACTGCACTGTGTATGTCAAAGCCCAAAATGGATTCTTCTTATAGGACCTGGAGCCTTATTATCAACTACTGAGGCTTCAAGAGCATTTTGATGAAGGGGATGGGGAAATCCTGGACCAAAATTAAATTCTGGAGGTAAAGATGTCCAAGAAGATGAGTTGATGATCGCATGGTAGAGGTCAAAAGAAGATGCTCTAGGAGGAGAAGAGGATGGAAAAGGAAGTTTAGGAATTACATGTTCTAGAAGTATGCTTCCAGCAAAGGGACACATTCCTATGTATTAATTGTTTGCTCTCATCTCTCTCCTATCTCCTGCATACACTCATTTCTTAAAAATTGATACATATGAAGAAAAAAAATTCTTTCAAACATTAGAAAATGATATTAGAAGGAGAATTCTGTTTTATGACATAATTAACAGACCCTTCTGGAAAGTATTGAGCATTACTAGCAGATTTTGATGTTTAAGTTTTTCCTGGGAAGTCAGAGTTTAGTCATCCAGCTAACTATGAGTCTTTCATTGAACCAAATGACTTTTAACTAGACATTTCTTTCTTACACCTAGTTAACAAATATTATTTTCTACCCACTTTTAGTTTCCTATAAAATCCACCTTGAGAGAATCTAAGCCTTTTCCCTCACAGGCAAATTTGAAATAAAACTAACATACGCTCACAATCAATTCATTTGAAAGTTGCTTTAACAACAGACAAGTATCAATTTTTTATTATAAAGAAAACATATGGTACAATTTATTTCATGGCTGCAACCACTTTCTTATAGTCAAATAGAACTTTCTAATTAGAAATATAGCAGAGAGAACTGGAGAAACAGGAGAAGATAAACGGTTATGCCAACAACTGCCAAAGACTAGATGTTAACTTTGGGAGTTGGTCCTTGTAGATCAGTGTCATAGCATTTAAATCTCACCCTGTCCATTTGTAGGCACATGTAGGGAAATCCTGCATCCAATTCAAACCTTCATACAGTCCTCAGAGAATGAGAAAAGTCAATTAAGGATTCGAGAAGCCTCTGGCAGACAATCTATAGCCACCTAAAACATTTTCTCTAGGGGTAGCAAATGCAGTTCATTGGCTACAATAGTTTTCAAATGGAAGTACATTTGCCCTCCTCTGCCCCCAGGATATTTGGCAGCATTTAGAAATAATATGACTGTGAAGACTGGAGTCAGGGTAGGGTTGTCACCGGCATCTAGTTGGTAGAGGGCAAGGATGCTGCTAAATATCCTGCAACATGTAGGATGATCCCTTATAACAAAGAATCATCCCATACCAAATGCCAGTATTGTCAAGGTTGAGAAACCCTGAGCTGAACCATCAGTGGTAATACTTCTTCCTGACAAGTTAAAGCTGGCCTGGGTGAGTGGGTGAGAGCGGCATGAAGTGAATGATAGATAAAGAACCACCTGGTATTTTCAAGACTTCACCAAAAAATGTCTTACGGAAATCATGTTATCCAAACTGACACTTAACTTTAAAAGAATAATAATAGTAGGTCAGGTGGTAAAGACTCTCCTATCTTAAGGGGTTAACAGGTTTCAAAGGGTTAATTTGAATTATAGTTGAAGCAGAGAAAGATTGAGAGGGAGAGAAAGGAGGAGAGGCTCCAGCAATTTAAAATATCCAGCAGAGAAGAGTTAGCTAGGTTAAGACTCTGGCTGTTGTAGCCTGGGAAAAAGGCCCTTCTCTTAGGGAGGAAACCGGTGACCAAGTTCAGGATAGTGTCAAATTAAGGTTGTATTCCAACACAAGGGCTATGAGTGAGAGCCAGGGAATCAGATCATTGGGGAAGTTGGGGGGCAGGGGCGCCAAGATAACCAGCTGAGTGCAAAAGAACCAGCAGTCAAGCCAGGATAAGCAGAAAGTCACATGGAGAACAGCACAGGAACTGAGTGGCAAATTTGGCAGCTGGTTTGAGAATCCCAGGAGAAGTGATCTATGGATATGGCGGTGGGCATAGCCACATTATGAAGCTTGTGTCCAGGGCACTCCATAGCACTCCTCTGGCTCATCAGACCCAGTCTAATTTTATCCCAGTGAAAACTAAAAGATCTCATTTGACATTTCCTTGAACGTCCTTGTGTAATGTGTAATGGACCCAGACAGGAATAAACCTTGCTAAATTTCAAATTCTCAGTAGAGGCAGCTAACTTCTTGATTCATTCTGCACCCAGAATCCTGATGTAAAAATCTGGGGGTCTATATAGTATGAATTTTTCTAGAAAAATATCTTGAGTTTTTTTTTTTATTCATATAGTTTTTAAGGCAACAAGAGGAATGACTGAAAATAGCTTAACCACAGTGTTTTACTCTTTAATGATTTTACTCCCAGAATCATCTGGGTTACTCTGAAAAAAAAAAGAAAAAGACTCCAAAAAAATTAAGTAAAATAACTTTCCCAATAGTAAACAGGAAAAATAAACAGGATTATAGAAATTATGAATGTCATAGACCCTGAAAAATAATAATAATAAATCAAACCAATGAAAGGAACATTGTTCCATATGTATTATAGAGCTTTGCTATTTTATTCAATCCTCCCAACATGCAAGGTCAGTGTTGCTTTATTTTATATATGAGGGAACTAACTTACAAATCATGTGGGTGAATGTAAGAGCAGTAAGATAGCTGGGAGCAGTATTTCATATACAGTGGGTTGTTTGTTTGTGGTCAATAAAAGAACTACAAAATGGATTTCAGATTTTAAAAAGCATAAATATTTCACTGTGATGGTGAAAATATTGGGCAGTAGATATAAAACTTTGCCTCAATACAGAAATACACACTAAGTAGATGACTGTTTAATATAGACAGTGGACATATCTCCTGATCTCAAGATGAAAGATTAATTCCACTCATAGAGGTGTGGAAAGTAGAGGAACCAGGGGAAATCCACACACAATCTCTATAAGCAAAAAGCAAATATATACAGACCTTTATTCAGTCAAAGAATAATAAAAAAAAAAAAACCTACAGGACATGGGAAATTTGAACCATGCTTAGAAAAGAGACTGCTGAAGACACAGAAGATGAGAAAATTGTTAATTATAAGAAACAGTATACAAAAAAATTATCAGTCAATACAAACTAGGTTATGTGAGGCAAAAACCAATCCCCAAATATTAGTGACTTGCAACAAGTAAGTACAATTCTTGCTCACATGGTGTCTATCATGGGTCAGCATGAGGGCTCCACTTATCTTTGTGCCTAGAGGGGCCCCAGCTGATAGAACCTCTTTTTCTCCTTCTGCTTCCCTGGATGCCGTAATCAGGAAAAGGGAGCATGGAACACTAAACATTGGCTCTTAAAGCTTTTACCCAGAAGTGACATCCATCACTGTCACTCACATTGCATTTGCTAAAACAAGTCACAGAGCCACACCTGAGATCAAGTTAGTAGAGAACAATCCTACTTTGTCCTCAAAATGAGAAAACTGATATTTGTTAAAAATTTCCCAGTAACTATCACAATCAACCCATCTGCCAACAGATATAGAGTTGACCTTTCTTTTACCAGCAAATTATACTTGCTTCCTTCCCAAATCCTATCCAATCACTACATTATACTTTCCTCCTTCTCAAGAACTATCCATTCACTACACTGGGCTAAAATTCTGTATGTAGCTCCTCTTGGTCCAGGAAACCAATGAACCAAAATAACAAGTTATCTATCCCCCATGCTCCTGATATAAAACTGCTAAACAGATCAGGTTGTCCATATAAACAATCCAATTTAGAAAGGTAAGGGAGAGATTCTGTAGTCTCTGGTCCAAAGCAATTCTGAAATTCCACTAACTTGTTATTGGAAGGTATTGTCCTCTGGAGGTGGGGAATGATCTTCCATTAGCCCTTGTTTCCATTCCCTCAATAGTTCCCAAGACCATGGCTCTTGCGGCCTCTCAGTGACGTCCTCCCTTTTACATTATCATCCCTGATCACTGTGGAGAGATTTTGGAAGCACTTCCTTTGAGACTCATCAGCTTTCTCAGACTGCTTCCTGGACGTAGAATTTTGGAAGACTGAAGGATCTTATTTACAATAGCCATCTAATAATAAAATAATTTGGAATGATCAAGTAATAATTATGCAGGATCTATCTATCTATCTATCTAAAGATAGATAGAGATATTGATAGAGATATCTATAGAAGTAGAGATAGATCCTGCACACTTGTATCAACCCATATCTATCTATAGAGATAAACAACTCTAATCTTTATAGATACAGATATAAATGAATGATACATATACATAGATAGCTAGAGAGAATTTAAGACTTTAGAGAAAGATTTAAATAAATAAAAGTGACTATATCTTCATTTTAAATTCAGATTTTTGCATGACATTACTGAATATTGTAAACATATCAGTCCTCTTCATAGTCTTCTATGAACACAAGATGCTTCCAAAAATATTTTCCTTGATTTATTATGGAACTTAAAAGCTTGGTATAATGTTCAGGTAAAGACATGTCCATAAGAATATCCATGGAATTTTTAAAAACAAAATGACACTGAAAAGAGATATTCAGATAGAAATATATACAAAAACATGATATGTAGCATATATATATGTTATATCAAAAATAATCAACAATTAGATTTAGGTAATAGAATAAATAACCCAGGAGAAGAAGATGTGTATATCACATTTTAATTTGTTTTAAAATTGGTTTTTTAATTAAGTGGAGAATGATTGACTATTCTAGCAATGTTATTACAAACAATGTCTACTCACTCAGAAAAACTAAAAAACAAAATAAAAACTTGGACTCCCTGCTGCATAACACATGCAAAGATAACTCCTGATAGATTAAAAAGATAAAAGAAAAGAAAATCACAGAACTACCAGGAGAAAATGTAACTAACCATTTTGCAATGTTAAAGTGCTGAAGGCCTTCCACAGGGACATTCCAAATCTGGAACTTATAAAGAATATTGACAAGTTTTATGTCAATAAAAATTAGGAACTTCTGAGAGAAAGAAAAGACTGCATTAACTAATTGAAGAAAAATCAGCAGATAAAAAAAATTGGGATATTTAATGGAAAAAGGAGTAATATCAAGGCTGTATAATCTCTCCAACAAATCAGCAAGAAAGAAAACAATAATGCACTGTAATGGAAAATGGGCAGAAGATAAAAACAGACATTTGAGAATAAAGAAATCCAAATACACAGTAAATATTTCAACTTTACTGGTAACCAGGAAAGGAAAAATAAAAACAACTATTGGTAACACTTCAGTTTTTTATATTGGCAAAAATAACAAAGGTTAAAAAACAATCAGTGATGAGAATGCAAGGAAATGGGCACTATGATACACTGTTCATTTGAGTGCACATGTTTAAATTTTTGTAGCAGACTATTTAGCAATATTAATTAAAAAACTGCATGAAAACATCCTCTGGTAGCAAACCAGAGAAGTAACTATTCATGAGCATTTTTTTACTTTTGTATCATTATATCTTTATCTCCATATCTTTGTCCGTCTCTCTCTGTATATACACTATAGTTTGGTTTGCAGAAAATATTATAATCAATTACTCCATCAATAGGTGAAGTTAAAAAATACATAAATTCAAATATACACATAATATGCAAATTTGGCCATTTGGAGGGCAATTTTAAATATAATTATGTATTACTATAGAAATACTCCTAAGGATGCATTGTTCAGTGAAAACAAAGTTGTAATGATCTCACTTTGAAATTGAAAATTGAATTGAAAAAAATATTTACATGTCTATAAATATATAGAAAGGGAAATAGAAGGACACATTCCAAATTCCTGAAAGAAGATAGTTTGGAAAGGGTAGTTGCAATGAGAAGCGAAGAATGATTAAGAAGATCTAATTTACCTTGTTTACTATGAATGTTTTATAATAAAATTACAAATGAACCAATGGGACTTCGACTTCTTTCCAAGATGGAATTTCAGCAAACGGATTTACACTGCAAACTGAACAACCAAGAAATGAATAAAACATGAAACAGCAGTCTCAAAATACAGACATGAGACAATGAATGACACTGATCCCTGAGATATAGGAAACAAATGAGACAAGCCCTGTAACTGTCCCAGATCACTGCCTTGGAGGACTTCCAGGCCACCATGGGAAGAAGTCAGGAGGAGCCTGGCAGATAGGGCTGTGAGTCTAGAGAGACCTTGTGGCAACAGTTTGCAGGACAGAGTACTGGGGAGGAGAGACCTGCTCAGAGATTGAGCTCTGGTCATAAAGAGAGTCCCCATCAAGCACTCAAGCTTTTCACTGGTAAGTGCAAGCATGGGAGACAACTGCCAGTGTTTGGTGAAAGAACCATCCAAAAGATTAATAGTAATTATGCCCTGTGTATAGCTAGGACTGAAGTACTATCTGTTCTCAGCACCCAGAGTGGAAAACCTCAAGATTCATGGGGCCTCAGGTAGAGGTCTTGCTTCAGGAGTTGGAAATAATTCACCCTAGACTGAGTATACTTTGAACACTCCTAACAAATTTTAAGAGCAAGACTCAAAAGGATGAAATTGAACTTAACTACAAGGAACTTTAACTACACTCCAGAACAAAACTCAGGAGTATTTATGGGAATAGAAGAATATTGCACACCCCAAATGGTAAAGTTCACAAGTTCTAGCATTCAATCAAATATTACTAGGCATTCAAAGAAGCAGGGAAATACAATCCACAATGAGAAGAAATATCATTTAATCAAATCCAATACAGAACTGAAACAGATGTTAGAATTAACAAAGACATTGAAGTAGTAGTAATAACTGTATTCCATATGTTCAAAATTTAAGCAGAAACATGAAAATTTTAAAGAATACTCAGAGAAATGTTACAGATTAAATTTATAATTTGTGATTTTTAAAATGTACTGGAAAGGATCAATGAACTTGGAGACATACAATAAAAACTACCAAATAAGGATCATAAAGGAAAATAAAAGTTATTTGTTAGCTGCAGGAAAACTTCACACAGCTTAATATACATATCATTGGTGTCCTTGGAGAGGGGAAGGCCTACTGACAGAAAAAATATTTGAATAAATAATGGTCAAAATTTTCCAAACATGATAGAAGTGAGAAATTCATAGATTCAGGAAGATGAGTAAATCCAAAGCACAAGAAGCATAAACTATATCAAGACATGTCATGTCACACCGCTCAAAGCCAGTGGTAAAGAGAAAATCTGAAAAGCACCCAGAGAAAAAGGAAAAGATCTTAGGTATAAGGGAACAGACACAAGAGCGATGGCAGGTTTCTTTTCAGAAACAATGCAAATTAGATGACAGTGCAGTAACGTCTATTAAGTAACAAAAAAAAAGTCGACCTAGAATTTCATATTTAGCAAAAAAATCTTTCAAAAATGATCAGAGAAGGATTTTTTTCAGACTTGATTAAAAGGAGACTCACACTACAAAAAAACTATTAAAAGAAGTCCTTTAACAGGAGAATAATACCAAATGAAAATTTGCATCTGCACAGAGAAAAGAGCACTGAAAATGTTAATTACATTGGCAAATCTATACTTTGTTTCTTGTTATTTTAATTTCTTTAAAATATAATTGACCATTTAAACAAAAACAACAATTTACTGAGGATTTCATATGTGATATCTAATAATATGTAAGTAAATACATGACAATAATGCAGAAAGGTCTGGAAGGGAGAAATGAAAATTACTAAAGTATGTTGCGTATAACATGGGAAGCAGTACAATATCACTTGAGGTATATTATACTAAACAAAGTTCCAACTTTAAAATAGTTATTTCTGGGGAAACAACTAAAAGATACAGGTCTAGAATTATGTTTCAATATTAAAAGCAAACAATCTCCTTAGTGAAAACATTCAGGAGTGGAATATTTAGAGATTTTAGAGGAAATCTTCGTGCAACAATTTTGCCAGCCTGCCACAGTGATATTATCAAAGGCTGTAGACTCTATCCATTAAAATTAAATGAAATACAGGAGGTGTGAAATGATAGCATCATGGCCGATATTTTAGAACAGAAGATATTATAATCAGGTTCACATCACATCTGTCTCCCCTGTATAGCAAGCAGAAACTTAGCTATTGGGAAACTTATATTTCTAAAAATGGATTATGTCTTGAGATGCTCAGACATGTGAAAAATAACTCATCTCCTAAACTGTACATTGAAACCCATGTTTTAGTAATTTTTATTACAATGTTTTAGTAATTTTCATTTCTCCCTTCTGGACCTTTCTGCATAATTAAAGAAATTAAAATAATGAGAAGCAAAATATAGATTTACCAATCTAATAAAGTCTATATGTGCTAATATTTTGAGTAGCGGATAAAGAAATAACAGGAAAACCATTTCTGACTCATCTTTGGCTTTCTTTGAGGACTGTAATTTTAGCTTCACTTTTAAATTAATAGATCCAATGTTAGTCTGACGTAGAGAAGACAGTCACCTCCAAAATTTGGGGACTTGCCCAGAATTGGCAGGGTAGTGGACAGAGTATGTGCTAGAACAATGGTTTTTCAATCAGGGGCAAACATGCCAGGGGAAATTTGGCAATTTGTAGAGACGTTTTTGGTTGTCACAACTCTGTGGCAGCAGGGGGTGTGCTAATGGCATCTAGTAGGTGGAAGCCAAGGATGCTGCAAAACATTCAACAATATAAAGAACTATTCCTCACAACAAAGATTATGCAGCCCCAGTGTGGATATTATTACTGTCGAGAAACTCTGTGCCAGGTGCTTCTCTTGAAATAGACCATAGTCAAGAGATAATTTCATTTGGAAATTGACGGTTGTAAAAAAAATAGTTTCAATAAGTGTTTTATAATCTAATAAATATATGCTTATATATTTGTTATAAATATTTATTTACACATATATACACACATATATACATGCATATATTTGTTGGTGGTGGTCACTTGTTTAAATAGAGTTTATATACTTAGGGATAAGGGAGCATAATACAGTCCAGAGAGCTGAGAATAGAGAATAAACAGAAAAAATATAAATAAAGCAAAAAATAATAAGGGAAAAGTAAGAACACACATATTAGGTAAGAAAAAAGACAAATAGAAAAGAAGCAGATTTTTAAATAAACAATAAGCTGGATATTTAAAAAGACCTGTGAAATATACAATATACCAGCAGACTCATAAAAGTTTTTAAATATTGGAAAGAAAATAGAGAAAAAAAAGCAACGTTAGGAATAAAAGAATAGGTCTACAGATACAGAAGAAATTAAAACTTATAGGTAAATACTATAAAAAACTGTAACAATCATACCATCCAGGTAAATGTTTGTATAACATGAGTCAAATACATAATCAAATATAAAACAATGTTATGCACAGCTTCAGAAAAATGATAACCTCTAGGGAACAAGAGAGGGGAAAGATGGAGTCGGGACTATAGCTCCTTGCACAGTATTTTATTTTTATTTTTAAAAATAGGATATGAGCAAATTCAGTAGAATGTTAACTAACATCTATTAAATCTGGGTGGTCAGAATTTGGGTGTCTGTTATCTCATGTTCTGACCTTTTCAGAATGTATGAAATGGTTCATAATTCAAAATAAAGAGAAAAAAATTTTAAAAAGCTCTTGTCATAGAATTTGGCAAATCTCTTTTAAACAGCTAAGTAAATTAAATTTGCTGATTTTCTCACGCCTATTTCCCAAATAATTCAAATGGATTTATCAGTGTTGATTTCTATTTTTAAATAAAAAGATATTCTCCCCTGATTTCACTTTGGTAAGTTCTAGGAGTAGGTTAAGCATTTTCTGGGAATACTCAGATACAATAAATGCCACAGATCCAACTTCTGAATCCCACTCCAGATAGCTGGGCATTCGATCTTAATGATTACTGGACCACCAAAACCAGAGGCATGAGCCAAGCTCTTAGCCCAAGTCAATTACCATTAGCGCTGCTCCTCCTCTGATTAGCTCATTTCTGCCAAGTCCGCCCTCACAATCGCCCAGGCAAGACACTTTGTGTGGACTCAGAGTTGTCTGCTCCGCTGGTCCTGTTTGCCAACCCCACATTTAATCACTGAACTCTTCAGGACCATTCCTAACACCTCTCAGTGCAACAGCTAACTTAGGTATGTACGCTGTAACCACTTCCCCTCTCTTCCCACTCTAGGTCCAGTCTGCCTTTGGGAAAACCACCCAAGTAAGAACCCATATTAGGTAAGAAAAAAAGACAATTCTTTTTGAAATTTTATATGGTAGCCTACTCATTGCTTCTCTGTCTTGAGGAATTTCCATCAACTTCAGGCAGACCACATACTTTTTCCTTTAGCTTTCATCTCCTCCCTCCCAGGAACCATTCAGTTTAACTCACACCAAAATGAGCCTAGACTCTCCCCAAAGAGAAGTCTGGGTTGGAGTCATGATGTGCGTTCAACTTTCATTTTTATTTCTGACTTGCAAAAGCTGTTAATAGCTCCTTAGGGTAAAAAGCTCAGAATTCATCACATAAAACTTGGCTTCCCTCTTGTGAAATCTCAGAGGAACACCCAGTACCCCTTAAACCAGTTTCTACAGCAGCTTGAACAGACATCTCCATCAATAATTCTACCATATTTTAAATAAACATCACACAATCCCACTCTTTTATATGTAGTTTCTGCCAATTGTCCAGATATAAAATCAAATGCATTTAGAGGACAGCTGTCTATTACAGATAACGGCACATTTTGGTTAGGTAGTTCTTCTTACCCTTCAGTTTCTTCAAACACCTGGTTGAGTGCCAGGAATGTCAATGTACAAATGATCTACCTTCAGTTTGCCAATTCATTTTAGCACACCTTGTGCTTTTAGCATTATTTGTTCTCTTACCTCTGACCTGGCTCTGTCAAAAGAATTTCAGAGCAAGAAAATCCCTAAGGTCTTCCTCACGGATGACGGAAGCCAAGAATTAATTGAGTCTCTCTGCTATCTCCTTTCTCATTTTTTTGATGGACCTTTTGCGCTATATCCCTCTCGCTGTTTCTGGATGTCTTCCGCCCTCTGATTTATTTAAAGAACTGCATAATATGGGCTTTGCTGTTGCTTGCAGAAAGCTCTTAGAATATTTTTGCAGAGGGTCTATTTACTTTGGTGTTTGCATCTGACTGTCCATGTTTCTTGGGTTCCCTTATTGCTTCTCTTGGGCAGGCTTTTTACTTTTTAAAAGATGCTTTCCCCCAGAATAGCCTCTTGCATATTTATTGCCAGGAAAGCAGGTAGCATTTTGTTTGAATGTCTGAGCTTTAGATAAATGGCACAAATCTTTCTTGGCCTTCTAACTTCTATTAGATAATTGGTATTTTTATAGGTCACCAGGCTTTCTGTAGGTATTTGGGGGAAAAAATAATATACCTACATACATATATATGTATGTAGGTATATTATTTTTTCCCAAACTAATGTCTAAAGTTTTGTTATAGTTCTCTATTCTAAAATTGAGTAAGCCAGTGATTTTTTCTTTTTTCCTCTCTGAAATATTGAACTCTTGTCTTTTGTGATCACTTCTGAAAATATACAACAACACTTCTTGAACTAGCTCCTAGTCACTGCTCAGAACCTAATCTAGTCGATATGTCAATTAGTTATTGCTATGTTGCAAGCCAGCTCCAAACTGGGGGCTTCAAACCACCAGCATTTGTTATTGCTCACGAGTTGCAGGGTCAGGTGAGCAGGAATTCTGGACTTGGTGGCACTTACCCATGCATTTGCGGTCAGCTGAGGAGGCAGCTCTAGGCTGGACTCTTTCATGTATTTGAGGGTCAGCTGGCTGTCAGCTGGTCTGGGATAATCTCGCTGGGATGACTGGACTTCATGGCCTCCCATTCTCAAACAAGCTAGTCCTAGCTTATGTAAGTAGAGGCAGAGTTGTCTAGACTTAAGACTGTCGTATTACCACTTCAGCCACATTCTACTGGTCAAAGCAAATCATAACTCCAGCCGAGATTTTGTGGATAGGTTAATAGACCCCAGTTCTTGAAGGAGGAGCTGCAAAGTCATGTTTTAAAAGGTGTAGATACAGGGAAGGGATGAATTGAGGCCATTTTTATCTGCAATCTGTCTGCTACAGTCGATTTCCTTTCATTTCTAAACATCCAAGTAAACCAATTTAGTGGGCACTTACTATGAGCAAAACACCTTATTAATCACTGATAGGACCTTTTTCTGAAGAAATTCAAGATCTTACAAAAGATATAAGGTGAAAACTAAGGAATGTAGCAGTCTTGATTCATGAGTAGGCTATCATATAAAATTTCTTTTGCCAAGTTGATTACTTAAAATCTGAAATGCATTTTCCCATAGAAATATAAATGGTAATTTAGAATGCAGACAAAGTCATTTTTAAGCCATAATTTATGGTATACAATGTAGGGCCCAAGCATACCATAAATATTATAGGAAATAATTACTTTTGTGAGAGGTTTATATTTAAACATTTATACCTTTATTAGTGCTGAGGAACTGCTGGTTAAGTTTCTCTCCAGTATCCTTTCCACTCCCTAATTTGGTGATACAGTCAGAAAATGACTCACTCCAAAGGTAGAATAATTGAATTGCACACTTTTATATGCTAAGCACTTTTAGATGTATTATCTACTTAATTTTTACAATAGCTCACTGAAGACAATATTAGTATACCAGTTTTTGTAGTGAGAAAATTAAGAACTGATGATGACATATAACTTGCTCAAGGAAATAATTGTTATGAGTACCCATTAGCTGCAAAGATCTTGCTTTTCCCACTATTCCACTCTGCCCTGCTAAAAACAAGTGATGTCACATACAATACCTAAAAGGAAGTGAAACTCACAGACTAAAACAGAAGCTATCTGCCACTTGCAAATATCACTGTTTCAGAGATGGTTTGTAAATGTGCCACTAATATGGCCATTTGGTCTCCCAAGTCTTTGTTAGAAGATGGTATGCTTTCCTAAATGGAATTAAGGGATCACTGAGTCAATGTAAACAGTGCCTAGCTTTATCTATTGTGTATCAACCAGACTATCAGAACAATTGATGTAAACATGGAAAGAATGTTGTTAGTATGGAAGTTTAAAAAAAAAAAGGAGTTAGACAATAAGAATCTGCCAAAGCATGATCAATTTTAAAAAACACTGAGTCTAATGAATGTGAGTTTTCTGGTCACTGTGGAATGCAGAAAACTGATCAAAGTTTTACATGGAGAAATGAACTTCTTTTAAATTCATAAATTCCTTTTTACAACCCAATATTCTTTCTTAGAATACTTTGTCAGCTTTTCTAAGAAATCTTATTAAACCTATTTTGGTTTCAAGTTACCTTGAGAAGGAAGAGCCCTGGCTGGTTAGTATTCTAAAGCCTGAAACCCTCTCTCTCAGACCTAAACATCCAGTTTCCTGTGTGTTTTATTGCCATGTCTTAAAAATCCTTGTCTAATCAACTTACAGATTGTAAATTTTTGTTTCTAAGGTCATTTATATGAACTTGGAATGGATTTGTTTTTGTTACAACAGTATTATAAGAGTCACAGATTTTAGTATCTATAAGAGAACAGGCAGGTTATGTAAGTGAGACAGGGCCAAGTGTGAGACAACAGTGATAGGGACAGCAGTAAATAGGGGAGTACAGGTCTTCACGGAAGGCACTCTACTGCGCCAACACGCCACCTCTATTATTAATGCCATGTGATTTGGAGAAGAGCACAAACCTCCTTCCCATTCTTCAGTCAGTGTAAAATACAACACTTTACTGCATCTTTAATCCCCTAGAAGTTCTCGTCTTGAAATGCTGAACTTCATACCCCAAACTAAAATTATCTTGACAAAATATTGTCTACTTAAAGTTTATGCCTGGGCAGCTCTCCCATCTCCTATGCATTAGTTGCATTAAACCTATACATCAATTTGGGGAGAATTTACATCTTTACTATGTTGAGTCTTTTAATCTATGAATACAGTATCTCTCTTGATTTATTTAGGTATTTGATTTCTTTCATCAGAATTCTGTGTTTTTTAACATACAAATCCTGAATATGTTTTGTTAAATAAGAATGGTAAAAGCAGACATCCTTGCCTAGTTCCTGATCTAATGGGGAAAGCATTCAGTCTATTATTATTAAGTGTAATATTAGCTGTAGCATTTTTGTAGATGTGCTTTATCAAGTTCCCCTCTATTCCTATGTTTTCAGAGTTTTTATCATGAATGAATGTTAAATTTTGTCAAATACTTTTCATTCATTGGTTGATACAATCATGTAATATTTCTTTTTAGTCTCTTAATACAGTGGATGACACTGAATGATCTTCAAATACTGAACCAGCCTTGCATCCCTGAAATAAACTCCACTTGGTCACGGTGCATAAATCTTTTTATATGTTGCTGAATTCCATTTGCTAAAGATTTTTGTATCTATAGCCATGAGGGCTACTAGTCTATACATTGTCTTTTATTGTTATTGTCTGGGTATCAGGGTAATACTACCTTTATGACATGAACTGGGACATACACCGTTCTCTTTTATTTTCTAGAGAAGTGTCTTAGTCCATTTGGACACCTATAACAAAATACCACAGACTGGGTAGCCTATAAACAACAGAAATTTACTTCCTACAGCTCTGGAGACCAGAAATCTGAGATCAGAGCGCTAGCATGGTTGAATCAGGGAGCACTCTTTTGGCGGCAGTCTTTTCACTGTATTCTCATACAGCAGAAGCGGCCAGGGAGCTCTGTGTGGTCTCTTACAAGAGCACTAACACCCTCATGACTTAATCACCTCCCAAATGCCCAATCTCCTGACACTGTCACATTGGGCATTAGGATTCCCAAACATGCAGATGATAGCAGGGAGACTGTGTAGAATTGGTGTTAATTCTTCTAAAGTTTGGTGGAATTCTCCAGTGAAAGCATTGGACTTAGAGATTTCTATTTGGGAAAATTTCTTTATTATTGATTCAATATTCATAATAGTTATAGGACTCTTTAAATTATCCATTTCATATTAGGTGAGTTTTGGCAACTTGTAATTTCCAAGGAATTGGTATATTTTATCTAAATTATCAAATTTAAATAAATTGTCCAATTTTTGTGGATAGGTTTGTTTGTAGTATTCCTTTATTATCCCCTTGAAGTCTACAGTGTCTCTAAGTGAAACCTCTGCTTAATTTCTCATATTGTTAATTTGTATCCCCTCTTTTCTTTGTTAGTCTTTCTAGAAGTTTGCTAATTCTTCTCAAATAATCAGTTCTGTTTCACTCTTTTTCTTTATTGTTTTTGTTTTCAATTTCATGGATTTCTGCTCTTTATTATTCTTCTGCTTGCTTTGGGGTTATTTTGCTTTACTTTTAAAATTTTTGTTTGTATTTTTGGATTCTTCAGTTGTAAATCTAGCCCATTAGTGTGAGACTTTTCCTTTTCTCTAATATATGCTTTTAGTGCTATAAATTCCTTTGTTAGGACTGCTTTACTTTACCTGTGTCTCATGAATTTTGATATGCTGTTTTCTTCATTTTTATTCCATTAAGTGTGTGCTTTTTTTTTTAAATTTCCCATAAGACGCCTCTTTGGCCTATGGACTATTTAGACATGTGTCATTCAGTTTCTAGGTGTTTGGAGATTTGGGGTTATCTTTTTAATATTGGTTTATTATTGATGGCTAGGTTGATTCCACTATAGTCAGAGAACACATGCCCTATAATTTAAATTTTCAAAAATGTGTTGAGATTTATTTCATGTCCCAGGATATGGTCTATCTTAATAATTGTTCTGTGAGCACTTGAAAGGAGTGGGTATTCTGCTGTTTTTGAGTGGCATGTTCTATAAATGTCAATTTGATGTTGTTGGTTAATTTGATGATATTGTTGAGTTATTCTATATCTCTGCTAGTTTTCTGCATATTTGTTCTGTTGATTATTAAGAGAGCAGTACTGATGTTCCCAATCATAACTTTGAATTTTTCTGTCAGTTTTCATTTCACATACTTTGCAGCTCTTTTATTTGGTGCATACCCAGTTAGAAGTTCTATGTTTTCTTGGGTGATTGACCCATTTATCATTATATAATTTCCCTCTTTGTTTTTGGTAATTTACTCTAATGACAATTTTATCTTATATCAATATAATCACTCTTGCTTTCCTTTAATGTTTGCATGGTGTGTCTTTCCATCCTTTTACTTTTAATTTGACTATATTGTTATATTGACTTTTTTCACAGACAGCAAATAATTGGTTCATGTTTTAGTACACTTTACCAATTGTTCTTTTAAGTGGTGTATTTAGACCATTTTCATGTAATGAGATTATTGATATTTTAGGTCTCAAGTCTGCATTTTTTGTTTATTTTCTACTTGTAACTTCTGTGTTTTGTTTCTCTATTTTCTTTTTCTAGGCTTCTTGTGGGTCAAATTTTTTAGAATCCCAATTTTTATATATTTATTCTGTTTTTGAATGTATCTCTTTTTATGTGTTTTTTTGGTTGCTCAATATATTACATTATTGACAGGATTAAAGAGGGTGGCATGAGTGGTGAGACAGAGGCCTCCTCCTAAAATTGCATATAATATGAAAATATAACTAATACAACTAATCCTGAAAGAGCAACAGGAAAGACTGCATATGCCTGAAGAAAAGAACAGACCTCATGGAACAGGATAACATACCAAAGCCATGATCTGGCAGGACCCAAGCCTTTCCCCCACCCCAGCTCACTGGCAGGAAGAAGAGTAATGGAGTGGGGAGGGAGTGGAGGCCTGGGACAGCTGAACACCTAGCTCTGGAGATTGGCTCTGGGAGCACAAACCCACATTGCATAGTGCTCTGGTGATTAGGGGGGTTGGAAAGCTAAGACAGGCAGACTACCTAGAGATACTGAGATTCCAGCCACTTGTGGAAACAGGGATACATATCTGGCTGCTCTGGGACAAAAGAAAGGTGGGCAGTCTGAGAGAATTCCTAACAGCCCAGAGGGCTGCAAAGGGGCAAGGACTACACAGAGCTTACTGCTCAGGAAAAAGGACAGGTAGACAAAATTGTCTTGGTGCACTGTGCCCAGCAGGTTGGGAACTTTCATGATATTCAGGCATTCTAGTGCCCTGCCTAGCTACACAGCTCCAAGGCCCTCTACCATGATACGCAGCCTGCAGCACCTTCCTCCTGGCCAGACCGCACCCGGTTTGCAAACTGGCAAACTCTGCCCTGGCAACAGGCCATTCGGAGGGAAGCCCCACGTACAGCAGCTACAAATGCAAAGCATAGAGGCTTCTACTCGTAGGCTCAGCCCACTGGTTCTGGCAGTGGAGACAGGGACAGCAGCTGGGGAAGCAGGAAACAGCTCTTTCCTCCCAACAGGCACCAACATTGCTCCCCTGTGACCCCCAACATTGCTCCAGGGGATGAGCAGCTCCAGAGAGCAGAGCTTCTGGCCACCAGAGGGCACCACATATAAATATGAGACATCAAAGGAACCTGGTTCAAAGCAAAATCATGCATATACCACACAAAGAGTCAAATGAAACCAATCTCATGAATCTTCCAGAAAGATATTTCAAAATGAAAATCATAAACATGCTCATGGAGGTACAGAAAAATATTCAAGAAGTCAGGAATGAATTCCGGTCAGAGATCCAATCATTACGGAACACAGTATCAGAAATGAAACATACAATGGAAGGTTTTAAATCAAATTATAAATGGTGGAGGAGGCGATAAATGAAATAGAAATTAGAGAACATGGGTACAAAGAAGCTGAGGCACAGAGAGAAAAAAGAACCTCTAAGAATGAAAGAATATGGAGAGAACTGTGTGACCAATCCAAACGCAACAAAATTCATATTATAGGGGTAACAGAAGAAGAAGGGAGAGAAAAAGGGATAGAAAGTGTCTTTGAGGAGATAATTCCTGAAAACTTTCCCAATCTGGGGATGGAGATAGTCTCTCAGGCCATGGAAGTGCACAGATCTCCCAACACAAGGGACCCAAGGAAGATAATACTAAGACATATAATAATTAAAATGGCAAAGATCAAGGATAAGGACAGACTGTTAAAAGCAGCCAGAGAGAGAAATAAGATCACATACAAAGGAAAGCCCATCAGACTCCTCAGCAGAAACCTTACAGGCCAGATGGGAGTGACATGATATATTTAAAGCAATGAAGCAGAAGGGCCTCAAAACAAGAATACTTTATCTGGCAATATTATCTTTTAAATTTGAAGGAGGGGTTAAACAATTTCCAGATAAGCAAAGGCTGAGAGAATTTACCACCCACAAACCATCTCTACAGTGTATTTTGGAGGGACTGCCATAGATGCAAGTGTTCCTAAAGTTTAATAGTTATCACCAGAGGAAATAAAACCACAGTAAAGAAAGTAGAACAGTTCTGCTAAGCAAATGCAAAATTAAATCAACTACCCACAAAGTCAGTCTACAGATAAAGTACAGAATATGATACTTAATATATAAAGAATGGAGGAGGAAGAAAAAGGAGGAGAAAAAAAGAACCTTTAGATAGTGTTTGTAATAGCATACTAAGTGAGTTAAATAAAACTCGTAGATAGTAAAGAAAATAATCTTGGAACTCTGGTAACCATGAATCTAAAGCCTGCAACGACAATAAGTACATACTTATCGAAAAATCACCCTAAATGTAAATGGTCTGAATGCACCAATAAAAACACAGTCACAGAATGGATAAAAAATAAGACCCATCTATATGCTGCTTACAAGAGACTCACCTAAAACCCAAACACATACACAGACTAAAAGTAAAGGCATGGAAAAAGATATTTTATGCAACTAATAGGGAGAAAAAAGCAGGAGTTGCAGTACTTGTATCAGACAAAATTGATTTCAAAATGAAGAAAGTCACAAAAGACAAAGAAGGACATTACATAATGACAAAGGGGTCAATCCAACAAGAAGATATAACCATTATAAATATCTATGCACCCAAGACAGGAGCACCTACATACGTGAAACAAATACTAACAGAATTTAAACGGTTGAAATAGAATGCATTGCATTCATTCTAGGAGATTTCAACACTCCACTCACTCTGAAGGACAGATCAACCAGGCCGAAAAGTAAAGAGAAAGAGGCACTGAACAACATGTTAGAACAGATGGACCTAACAGACATCTACAGAACTCTACACCCAAAGCAGCAGAATACACATTCTTCTCAAGTGCACATGGAACATTTTCAAGAATAGATCATATATTAGGCCACAAAAAGAGCCTCAGTAAATTCAGAAGGATTGGAATTGTGTCAACCAGGTTCTCAGACCACAAAGGTATGAAACAAGAAATAAACTACACAAAGAAAACGAAAAATCCCACAAACACATGTAGGCTTAACAACATGCTCCTAAATAACCAATGGATCAATGACCAAATAAAAACAGAGATCAAACAATATATGGAGACACAGGACAACAATAACTCAAGACCACAAAATCTGTGGGATGTAGCGAAGGCCGTGCTAAGAGGGAAGTATATTGCAAAACAGGCCTACGTCAAGAAAGAGGAACAGTCCCATATGAGCAGGTCTAAACTCACAATTAATGAAACTAGAAAAAGAAGAACAAATGAGGCCCAAAGTCAGTAGAAGGAGGGACATAATAAAGATTAGAGCAGAAATATATAAAATCAAGAAGAATAAAACAATAGAAAGAATCAATGAAAGCAAAAGCTGGTTCTTTGAGAAAATAAACCAAATAGATAAACCCCTAGCCAGACTTATAAAAAAAAGAGAGTCTACACACATAGGCAGACTCAGAAATGAGAAAGGAAAAATCAGTACAGACACTACAGAAATACAAAGGATTATTAGAGAATACTATGAAAAATTACATGCTAACAAACTGGATAACCTAGAAGAAATGGACAACTTTCTAAAAAAATACAACCTTCCAAGGCTGACCCAGAAAAAAACAGAAAATCTCAACAGAGGAATTACCAGTAACAAAACTGAATTGGTAATCAAAAAAACACCTAAGAACAAAACCCTTGGACCAGATGGCTTTATCACTGAAATTTATTAAACATTTAGTGAAGACCTAATACCCATCCTCCTTAAAGTTTTCCAAAAAGCAGAAGAAGAGGGAATACTTCCAAACTCATTCTATGAGGCCAGCATCACTCTAATACCAAAACCAGGCAAAGACACCACAAAAAAAGAAAATTATAGACCAATATCCCTGATGAACATAGATGCAAAAATACTCAACAAAATATTAGCAAACCAAATTCACAAATATATCAAGAAGATCATCCACCATGATCAAGAAGGATTTATTCCAGGGATGCAAGGATGGTACAACATACAAAAATCCATCAACATCATCCACCATATCAACAAAAAGAAGGACAAAAACCACATGATCATCTCCATAGATGCTGAAAAGGCGTTCAACAAAATTCAACATCCATTCATGTTAAAAAAATCTCAACAAAATGGGTATAGAGGGCAAGTACTTCAACATAGTAAAGGCCATATATGACAAACCCACAGCCAACATCATACTTAACAGGGAGAAGCTGAAAGCCTTTCCTTGAAGATTGGGAGCAAGACAAGGATGCCCACTCTCTCCACTTTTATTGAACATGGTTCTGGAGGTCCTCACCACAGCAATTAGACAACAGAAAAAAAGCGTATTCAGATTGGTAAGGAAGAAGTTAAACTGTCACTGTTTGCAGATGACTTGATATTGTACATAAAAAACCCTAAGGAATCCACTCTAAAACTACTAGATTGAATATCTGAATTCAGCAAAGTTACAGTATAGAAAATTAATACACAGATATCTATTGCATTCCTATACACTAATGATGGAATAGCAGAAAGAGAAATCAGGAAAACAATTCCATTCACAATTGCATCAAAAAGAATAAAATACCTAGGAATAAACTTAACCAAGGAAGTGAAAGACCTGTACTTTGAAAACTACAAGACACTCATGAGAGAAATTAAAGAAGATACCAATAAATGGAAAAACATCTGGTTCTAATAGATAGGAAGAATTAATATTGTTAAAATCCCCATCCTGCTAAAGCAATCTACAAATTCAATGCAATTCCTATCAAAATACCAACAGCAATCTTCAATGAACTAGAGCAAATCATTCTAAAATTCATATGGAACCACAGAAGACCCAGAATAGCCAAAGGAATTCTGAGAAGGAAGAATATAGCTGGGGAGATTATGCTCCCCAACTTCAAGCTCTACTACAAAGCCACAGTAGTCAAGATAATTTGGTACCAGCCCAAGAACAGAACAATAGACCAATGGAACAGACTTGAAAGCCCAGATATAAACCCAACCATATATGTCAATTAACATACAATAAAGGAGCCATGGACACACAATGGGGAAATGACAGCCTCTCAACAACTGGTGTTGGCAAAACTGGACAGCTACATACAAGAGAATGAAACTGGATTATTGTTTAATCCCATACACAAAAAGTAAACTCAAAATGGATCAACAACCTGAATGTACATCATGAAACCATAAAACTCTTAGAAGAAAACATAGGCAAAAATCTCTTGAATATAAACATGAGCAACTTCTTCCTGAACACATCTCCTCGAGCAAGGAAAACAAAAGCAAAAATGAACACATGGGACTACATCAAAGTAAAAGCTTCTGTATGGAAAAGGACATCATCAACAGAACAAAAAGGCATCCTACAGTATGGGAGAATATATTTGTAAATGACACATCTGACAAGGGGTTAACATCCAAAATATATAAAGAACTCACATGTCTCAACAACCAAAAAGCAAATAACCTGATTAAAAAATGGGCAGAAGATATGAAGAGATAATTCTCCAAAAAAGAAATTCAGATGGTCAACAGGCACATGAAAAGATGCTCCACAACACTAATCATCAGGGAAATGCAAATTAAAACCACAATGAGATATCAGCTCACACCAGTTAGGATCGCCAGCATCAAAGAGACTAAGAACAACAAATGCTGGTGAGGATGTGGAAAAAGGGAAACCCTCCTACACTGCTGGTGGGTATGTAAGCTAGTTCAACCACTGTAGAAAGCTATAAGGAGGTTCCTCAAAAAACTCAAAATAGAAATACCATTTGACCCGGGAATTCCACTCCTAGGAATTTACCCAAAGAATACACGTTCTCAGATTCAAAAAGACATATGCACCCCTATGTTTATTGCATTACTATTTACAATAGCCAAGATATGGAAGCAACCTAACTGTCCATCAGTAGATGAATGGATAAAGAAGATGTAGTACATATACACAATGGAATATTATTCGGCCATAAGAATGAAACACATCTTACCATTTGCAACAATATGGATGGAGCTGGAGGATGTTATGCTCATTGAAATAAGCCAGGTGGAGAAAGACAAATACCCAATGATTTTCCTCATTTGTGGAGTATAACAACAAAGCAAAACTGAAGGAACAAAACAGCAGTAGTCTCACAGAGTTCAAGAAGGGACTAGTGGTTACCAAAGGGGAGGGTTGTGGGAAGGAGAAGGGTATTGAGGGGTATTATGTTTAGTACACATGTTGTGGGTGGGTCACAGGGAAGACAGTGTAGCACAGAAAAGGCAAATTGCGAATCTGTGGCATCTTACTACAATGATGGACAGTGACTGCAGTGGGGTTTGGGTGGGGACTTGATAATATGGATGAATGTAGTAACCACATTGTTTTTCATGTGAAACATTCGTAAGAGTGTATATCAATAATACCTTAATAAAAAAATAAAAATAAAATGCATATATATTACATTATTAACTTACAGTCTACTAATGTCACTATTTTACCATTTCAACTGAAATATAGAGACCTCACCTCTCTTTACCCTTTAGTAATTTTAATATAATTATCTTAAATATTTCCTTTATATACATTTAGAACAATGACAATGTTATATATTTTGCTTCAACTACAAAACATAATTTAGAAAACTCAGTAAGAAAAAGAAAGTCTATTGTATTTATTCATATCTTGTCATGTATTTTTTTCCTTCCTAATATTCCAAGATAACTTTTTTATCATTTGCTTTTTGTTTAGAGAAATTCCTTTTGTTTTAGGATAGGTCTGCTGGTAAAAAATTCTCTTACTTTTCCTTCATCCCAGAATGTACTGAATTTTTCCTCCTTTTCTTAAAGATATTTTCATTGGATATAAAATTATGAATTCACCTTTTATACCTTTAAGATTTGAAAAATTCTGTATCACTTCTTCTTGCTTATGTGGGATATGATGGAATTCCACTGTCATTCAAATAGTTTTTACTCTATAGATAAAGTGTGATTTCTCTCTCACTGCTTTTAAGATTTTGTTTTTTGCTTTTAGTTTTCCTAAATTTGACTCCATTTTGTGTTTGTATGGATCTCTGTGGGTTTTTCATTTTTGGGATTTACTCGGCTTCTTGAATTCATAGGTTCATGTCATTTACTATATTTGTAAGTTTTAAGCTCTTAATCTTCAAGTCCTGCTCTCTTTCTTTTCTCCATGCATGACTGACATCTAACTTCTAAATGTTAGATCTTTTGTTATAATTTCACAGGTTCCTGAAGCTGTTTATGTTTATTTTTTAATATGGTATTTTATCCGTTGTTCAGGCTGTATAACTTCCACTGTTCTAAGTTCAAGTTCATTGTTTATTCTGTGCCCTCCATTCTGCTATTGAGTTTCCATCCACGAGTTACTATTCTTTTTTTTAATTTCAGATACTGCATTTGTCAGTTTCCTCTGGTTCTTTGTATCTATATATCTTCCATTTCTTTGCGGAGGCTTTCTATTTTTCATTTGTTTCAAGTGTATTTATAATTGCTCACTGAAGCATTCTTACCATAGTTGCTTTAAAATCTAACATTCTAACATTCTGTCTTCTTAAGGTTTGCAACTATTGATTGTCTTTTTTTTTTCATTTAGTTTAGAGCTTCCTGGTGTGTGGTATGATGCATGATTTTGAATTACAATGAACATTTTAATGTTATGCTTTGAGACTCTAAATATTATTTAAACATATTTTATCTTTACATGTTATCTTCATCAGCGCTGCCTTATTACTGACAATTGGAAATTCAGGTTCTCTACTTAGCTTCTTTTGACACACAAGGAGTATCCTTATTACTGCAAATGGAGACAGAAGTCCAGGTTTCCAATGTTATCTCCACTAACACCAGAGGGGAAATTGTTGGGACTTGTTTCTGCCAAGTGAGGATGAAAGTCCCAGCTCCATATTCAGTCTTCTGTAATATCATTTGAGTGAGGGTTTGCTGAGGGTTGGGAGGGAGGTTGTTTTCTCCACCTTGTATAATTTTCTTATTTTCATTTTATGTGTAGTATACAGGTTTTTCGGGTTTTTTTGTGATAGGAATGGAGAAAAGCTATTCTCCATATTCCCAGAGGAAGTTTCTTCACCATATTCTTCTAAAGTCATGTTTTATTCTCCATCTGTGGTTTTAAATGTGGTTTTCATCTTTGTAATAATCTGATTTTGCACTTCATGTTTTCTCTGAGTTCTGCAAGCCCACTATTCATTTATTCTATTGGTCTTAAATCTGTATTTTGAACTATTTTGGCAATTTTCATTGTAAAAAATTCTCTTCTATCTTTTGATCATGGTAGCAATGTACTGTTAAATTTTTATTACTTTCTGTCTTTATATCCAAGTTTTAAAGTATATTACATATTTAAAAAATTTTAATACCCATAATCCGGAACTAACAACTTGGGAGAGGGAAAAGAAAAAAAAGGCTTTTCAAAAGCAAAACAACTCCTCTGAGTGATGATACGGTTTACTACAAGAATATGTTATAACAGTGGTAAGAATGTGTAAGGTGGTAGTGATATCATCAAGTTGGTGGAAAAGTAAGGCCCAGACACACCTTCCTACCATGAAGGCACCAATTCCATAACACATAGGCCATTTCCCTTTGGGGGAAATCCAAAAACCAATTAAGAGGCTCCTATATTCCAGGCAAGTGCAAAAGAAGCTGTACCATGGCCAGTAGGAAAATTTCTGGCACTCTCTCACTAGAAGTCCTTTGCCCTGACATAGGGCTCCATGATCAGATAGAAACTCCCAGTCTCTGGCTTTTTCCTGGGGAGACAAAGAGAAGACTGGACTGTTCATCCAATGTTCCAACTGTTCAGAGGAAGGGAAGGGTCCGCCCAAGGGACTAAGCTCTGAATCAGCTGTCCCAGAGGGCTGATGGGCCCCGGTGTCATCTATATAACTGTGGGACACTGAGGACAAAAAAGAGTTAGACAGTATCCTGTTGCTTCAGAGAAATAAAGAAGTTCGCTAGTTATCAGGAATTAGGGAGCAGAGAGGGATGAATAAGTGGAGCACAGATTTTTAGGGCAGTGAAACTACTGAGCATAATACTATTAAGAATGGATACATGTCATTATACATTTGTTGAAAACCCCAGAATGTATAACACCAAAAGTGAACTACATTGGACCTGCAGACTTTGAATCATTACGTGTTAATGTAGGTTCATCAGTTATAATAAATGTACCACTCTGGTAGGGGATGTTGATAATGGAGAAGGCTATGCATGACTGGGGACGATGGTAAATCTCTGTACCTTCCCCTGAATTTTTCTGTGACCTTTAAAATGCTCTAAAACTAGTCTTAAAAAAATGGAGTGATAAATAAAAGCCGAGGGAGGTCACCATTATTAGACCTGCCTTACAAGAAATGCTAAAGGGAATCCTTCAAGTTGACATGTAAAGATGTTAAACAGCAATACAAAAGCATAGGAAAATATAAAGCTTACTGGAAAAGGTAAATATAGACAAATATACAATACTGTAATAGCAGTGCATAAGTCACTTCTAATTGTTATAGAAGTTAAAAGATGAAAGTATAAAAATATATTAAAGGATATGTAATACAAAAAGATGTAACTTGTGACACCAATAACATAAAGTATGGGGGTGGGAGAAGTACAAGTGTGATTTTTTTGCATGCAATTGAATTTAAGATGTTATCAGCTTAAAATAGATAGTTATAAGATGTTTAATGTAAGTCCCATGGTAACCACAAAGAAAATACTTTTAGAAAATCACAAAAGAAAATGAGAAAGGAATCAAAACATGTCACTACAAAAAAAAAATCCATGACACACAAAGAAAGACAGCAAGAGAAGGGAATAAGAACAAAAGGGCTACATGACAGAAAACAATTAACCAAATGGCAATAGTGTCTTTCTCTATCAATAATTACTTTAAATGTAAACAGATTGACTTCTCCATTCAAAAGACATAAAGTGACTCAACGGGTAAAAAAAATGCTACCATATGCTGTCTACAGGACACTCACTTTAAATTTAAAGACATACATAGACTAAAAGTGAAAGGATGGAAAAAAGATATGCATGCAAATAGTAACTAAAAGAGTGGTAGCCATTATTATATCAGACAAATTGACGTTAAGTTAAAAACTGTCAAGAGACAAAGGACATGATATGATGACAAGTGTCACTTCACCAGGAAGACAAAACAATTATATATATATATATATATATATATATATATATATATATATATATATATATATATGCCCAATATTAGAACACCTAAATATATGAAGCAAACACTGATAAAGAAGAAATAGCAATAAAGTAAAAGATTTCAATATCTCACTTTCAGTAATGGAAAGAACAGAAGATTGATAAGGAAACAGAGTATTTGAACAATATAACTAAACAGACATAACAGATGTATTCAGAAATTTCACCCAACAAAAGTATAATACACATTCTTCTCAAGTGCACACAGGACATTCTCCAAAGTGAAACACATTAGATCACAAAACACATCTTAACAAATTTAAGAAGCTTTAAGTTATACCAAGTATCTTTTACAACAAAAATGCAATCAATTAGAAATCAATAGCAGAAGAAAAACTGAAAAATTCACAAATACATGGATATTAAAAAACACACTCTTGAAACCAACAGGGAAATTAAAAAATATCTTTGGACAAACAAAATGAAAATATAACATACCAACACTACTTATGGGATGCAGCAAGAACAGTAGTAAGAAGGAATTTTATAGTGATAAACACACTAAAAATGAGGAAATATCTCAAATAAACAACCTAATTCTACACCTCAAAGGGACTAAAAAAAGAAACTAAATCCAAAGATCACAGGAAAAAACAAATAAGTAAATGGGAGAACATTAAACTAAAAAGCTTATGTACAGCAAAGGAATCAGAGAGTGAAAAGCAGCAAAGTAAAAGGCAACCTATGGAAGAGGGAAATATTTACAAACCATATCTAATATGGGAGTAATACCCAAAACATAAAAGGAACTCCTATAAGTCAATAGCAAAAACCAAACAATGTAATTTAAAAATGGACAAAAGATCAAGGGGTTAACATCCAAAATATATAAAGAACCCACATGCCTCGACAACCAAAAAGCAAATAACCCGATTAAAAAATGGGCGGAGGATATGAACGGACAATTCTCCAAAGAAGAAATTCAGATGGCCAACAGTCACATGAAAAGATGTTCCACATTGCTAATCATCAGGGAAATGCAAATTAAAACCACAATGAAATATCACCTCACACCAGTTAGGATAGCCAATATGGAAAAAACTAGGAACAACAAATGCTGGTAAGGATGCAAAGAAAGGAGAACCCTCCTACACTGCTGGTGGGAATGTAAACTGGTTCAACCATTGTGGAAAGCAATATGGAGATTCCTCAAAAAACTAAAAACAGAAATACCATTTGACCCGGGAATTCCACTCCTAGGAATTTACCCAAAGAATACAGGATGCCAGATTCAAAAACACATATGCATCTTTATTACCAGGAGCTAGAGGGGAGGAGAAAATGGAGAGTTGGTCTTCAATGGGTATTAGTTTTATTCATGCAAGATGAGAATGTTCTAGAGATCTTCTGTACATTATGCTCTTAGTTACAATACTATGCTCTATACTTAAAAATTTGTCAAGAGGGAAGAGTTCATGTTATGTGCTTTTTAACACAATAAAAAAAAATTTGAAAGAACATCCATGGTAATGATAGCACCTATGTTAGTATGAAAAGAACTTGATTGAGCTGAAGATTGATATAATCCAGAAGCACAGATTTTTTTTTCCTCAGAGATCTAAGGTTACACTGTTCACATGGAACTCTACAAATAATTTTGCTATTACATTTTTTTAGGAAAAATATCATTATTAATGTTAGTATGACATTACTGACTCCAAGCTTTTCCTTTTCTCATGGAAACACTTATTTTCAAACATGGTATTTGAATTCACAAATGAGGGATCTAGAACTCTCTTCCCAATCACCAACTAACTATATGGCCCAGGGGAAATTTCTTAGTCTCTCTATGCCTCAGTTTCCTCATATGCAGTTAGTTATCCATATTATATGGGAAAAATTGGACAAACTTAATGAGATTAATCCATATCAATGTATTAGAGAAGTATGTGGCCATGTAAGCACTCAATAAGTGATACCTACATTTACACTTCCCCCAAGATACAATGTAATTAAATCAGCTTGCTTTGACCTGGTACAGAATACTACTACTAGAGGGCAGAGTGCATGCTACCAAAGTTGGCCCTCCACTTAGGAAACTTTCATTTCCAAAAACTGTCTTTAAAAATCAAGGAATACATTATGTCACATAAAAACAAATAAGAGATAAGGCAGTTTCAGAGATTTATATAGCAATTCAATGAAGTCAGCAAAGACATTGTCTGTCGTTGCGTTTGGCTATGTTTTGTGCATCACCCCTTTATCTTTCTTCTCAGGCTGGTATGAGGAGAATGATCACAAGATAAGTCCAAGAAGCAGATGGAGAAGCACACTTGATAGATTTGTGATCCACAGGAAAGAAAGAAAAAGAAAGAGAGAACCTTGTCTCCGAGCATGTAAGTACGTCTTTCCATTCAGTTTCATTGTGCCATTTTAGGTGAAGACCACTCTTGGATGACAGAAATTCAAATTGACTGATTTACTCCACTCAGGAGTCCCCTGAAACTGGAGAATGGGTGAATATCTGAACAAATGTAGGACAGTTAGGAAGGAAGAATTGGATAGTCTGACACTCACATTGAGTAAACTCAATATCCCTAAAAATACATAGCGTACAAAAAAGCAATCTATGTACAAAAGATCTACTTCAGGTCAATACCTTAGAAGGGTCAATTTATCACGTAAGTATCTGAGATTTCATTGACTTCTGGAATTACAGTGTATATATCTCATAAAGATTTTTAAAAGTTTCCTCCCCCAAATTATGTGCTAAGCAATAAATTTAACCATAAGTGTGGATCAAATAACTCAATTTTATTTACTACATTTATTCCTTTCTTTATCTGCTTTTTCTTATAGCTAACAGTATATCTAGAGTCTAAATGTTGGTAGAAAGTATTATCAATTCAGTTTCTAGATTTGGTGTTTTAAACATTATTAGCAGATTTGGAACTGCACTTACAAGAATTTAACTTTCACAAATAATTTTCTGCATTCCACAAAACCCTAAAAATATATTTAGAACTAGCTACATAGCCTGTTGGAAGAAAGTGTGAAGGAACAAGAGCGGAGGTGGTTAGTGAATGTCTTTTAGTACATGATTGGGCTCTGAGTGTATTTTAATATGCTGTGGGTGTGCCAGTTAAAAGACTAATTGTTAGCATGAGAGAAGAAATGGAGACAAGTTTAAAAACAAAATGATGAGAATCATTGATTAGTTCTTTCTTGTATTGTTGCAGAAAGTGTGATTTAGGTACTGAAATCTTGAAGTAGTTTTCAGAGAACACACCTATTACAAGTTCTCAGTAGATATTCTTTACCTATATTTAGTATAAAAGCAGTCACTATTCTTACATAATTATTCCATTCTGTTCCATACAATTTCACTGCTCTTGGTCTGAACAGTGACAAACTAATTCTTTCTGCCCAGATTTTCAAGAATTAGCAACTCAGTAGATGACATTTTCCCACAGGCTATACCTCAGAAACCATTGTTCAGAATATGGATTCTGCAGGATTGAGGTACAAGCAAGGTTTAGATAAAAACAGTCTCATTTCATGGGTAAAAAATGGAGTAAAATTAACTTGTAGACCTCTAGAGCTGAATATCACAGGCTCATTTAGTCTTACTTTTATAATCTGAGGACTTGGATCACCCTCTGAAGTGTGCTGCATTAGTTTACCAGGGCTGGTAACAATGTACCACCAACTGGGTGGATTAGAAAAACATTTATTGTCTCATAGTTCTAGAGGCAAGAACTCCAAAATCAAGGTGTCAGCAGGACAATGCTCCTGAACTTGTTCCAGGGATCTCTCCTGGCTTCTGGTAGCTTCGGGCAATCCTTGGCTTATAGATGGCAATCATCTCCCTGTGTCTCTTCAGATCAACTCCTTCCATGTCTGTTTCTGTGTCCAAATTCCTCTTTTTTATCAGAATATAGAGATAAAAGCCCACCCTAATGATTTAATTTCTACTTGGGTACTTTTATAAAAATCCCATTTCCAAATAAGGTCACATTCTGAGGTACTAGGGATTAGGAGTTCAGCATATGATTTTGAGGGGACAAAATTCAACTCATAACATTTGCTTTCTTGCATTAGTATCAGAGGGAATACCCAGGTGGCATCTTGTATGAGCTGCCGGGGTTACCATTCAGCTGCAATGTGGATGAATGATACTTCGCAAGTTATAGTTAAGCAATAAACTTCATAAGTTTGAAGCTATTACACAACCATGTTACTCTCATTCCTTTTCTCCTTGCTCAAAAACTTCCTATACCAGTAACTTTTGGGACTCAGAGGCCTCACCATACTGATTGCCATGCTGCAAACAACAACTCAACAAGTTTTGAATTGCAGTTCTCACAGGATCTTGTTTCCATCACTTCAAACTCAACCTGAACCTAAGTACAACTTCCCACAGGGAAATTATGACCTTTCTCTACCTCTGGATGAGGGTGTTTCTACACAATAGATCCTCTAAGATTTATCCAAAGATGTCTGAGGGCATCTTCCTGAATTGCCAAAGTAATCTCCAGGTGTCTTCATTTAGAATATTCCAGGATCATTCCATCGCCAATATTTAAAGCAGGTGTTGTCTGAATATTGCACATCTCTGCATCTTTCTACTTAGTTCAGAGCAGGCAGTAACATGAAGAATGTATAAATAGACACGAACTTAAAGGCTCAGAGATCTATTAATGCTTGTGAGGTTTGTATCTGAGAACATTTCTTTCCAGCACAGCATATGTACAAAATGATGTACTTGGGGAAGGGAAGCAACTCAGGCAAAAGTCTAAGGCCTTGCAGCTCACTCTTTTCTGAGATAAACCTCAACAAGGTCGTGCCGATCGCCGCACTATATTCTGTGGATATTTTGGGGACGGTGTCAGGACGTGGTTCATGAACACAGGTGTGTTTTATTTGTGGTGACATCTGCAGAGTAAAGGAGGGTTTTCAAAGGAAAAAACCAGACTCTTCTACCAACTTCAGTGAGGCTGCCATTCAGGAAGGCTTTTCTTGGCATTTTGCCTGTACACAGCGCAGTAATGTTCCCAAGAGGGGCATGCTGAGAGCAGGGGATTCCAAATCCATAACAATCCTGTTCAAGCCCTTGCTTAATTTGGGATGAGGTCAGGGAAGAAGTTAGTCTTAAGGTTACTTGTAAAATGCAGATGGAACCATGCCTACCAAGGTCACCGCACTCGGGATCGGGGGTGATGGAAGATTGTGATAG
>JAVSCE010006381.1:0-178594 GCA_032199065.1 Smutsia gigantea
CATCGCGAGCGACTGTGAGCCAATCAGGAGGGCTAGCTAAGCCGGCTGAGCCTGATTCCGGCTTGTCGTGGCCCAGCGACCGGACGGCAGGAGGCGCTCGCTAGAGGTGGGAAAGCGGCAGGGCGAGGATTTAGTGGAGCTGAAAGTACAGGTGCCCCCAAGGGTCAACCTCCAGCGCTCGCTCACTTACGCATGCATGCAAGCATTCATTCTTTAGTTACGCGCACATTTATTTACCCACTTATTAAATTAAAATCTTAACTTTCCGTCCTTCAACCCCCAACACTCTCGGTGAAAATTCTAAATTCGTTTGCCTAAGCCCTTGGTCATTGGGTCTGGGAACTTCGCCAATATAATTGTGAGTGAAACCTTTGGGTTTAGGGACTTTGAGAATATCAGTTACTTGCCCAAGGACATGGGGCAAGTACTTGGCAGGATCGGGATTTGAACACAGGCAGCAGTGGCTACGTAATTTACAGGGTCACGATGAAAACGTGGAGCCCCTTGTCCAAAATCGGTTAATAATTTCCCAGTGGTGACAGCAGAACATCAAACCAGGTGTGGGCCCTTCCGAGCCTGAGAACCTGCATGACCGCACACACAGGCGGACATCCGTGAAGACTGAGGCCCCTGCCCTAAAGTCAGACCCTTATCCCCGACACTCTCCCGCCTCCACTTTGCTGCTGCCTACCCCAGAGTTCTTGAGAATTACAGGGAAGATGTAGGATGTTGGCATGCCCGGGAATGTTGACGAACTTAAGGTGTTCTCTTATGCTTCCAACTTTTGCATGTGCTGTTCCCTCTGCTTGGAACACTGTTCCCCACCCTTTTCACCCATATGATTCCTTGACGGGATGCTTCCTGGGTGCCCTCTCTGGCACCACTGGACAACCAGATCTTCAACCCAGCCAGTATTGAAAATAAAATTATAGATACCTAGAACTTAACAAATCACATAGAAATAACTGAGAAATACTCATCACCTCCTAGTTATTTTGCTATATATCTATGCTCTCGAGGTGACCTGTGCCTGGTGCATCCACACGGTGGAAATACTCTAGGATGATGGGGCCTTGCCCTTCTCTCCCCAATTTCTCACTCTGGGACTCCACCTGGTAGCTTGAACTCATCCTTGGTGAAAGTACTGACACCACAGAAACGAGCACACGCTGAAAATCACCAACCCTTCCCCCTAAGATTCCCTGACTTTGCGATTTTCTCCCACATCCCACATCACTTTGCACCCTAACCTGCTATGTAAGTTACATACTAGTGACTTTTTTTCTTAGTATGCTCACAGTATCAGTATGAACAAGGCAGGGATTTTTGCCTGTCTTATTCACTGCTGTGTTCCCCGTTTCCAGAACAGTGTCTGGCACACAGCAGGCGCTCAGTTAATAGGCGTGGAACTGGATAAAGGGATCTTTCTAGGAAGCACATCTCAACCACTGCACCACCCTACCTAAGAAGGATGGCTAAGAGCCCCTGGCGCGGGCGCCTTCCACCTCCCCCGGTTCATTCTGATTCATTGCTGCCGCCCAGCAGGCTTCCAAGGAGGCAGCCAGGAGGAGACCCGGTGGGGGCTGCTACCGGGCCCACGCTAGGCGACTGCCCCCTCCCCAGCCCCTCAACATCTGGAGAGCCTGTTCTGCTGCTACCTGTCCCCGCGCCAGGACCGGGAGGCCACAAACGGCTGGCCGCCATGCGCGGGCACATCTCGGGCCGCCGGCCAGGTGCACACCGCAGGGCGGTAATTAGCCACTTACACGCAGCAGCCGCTGTGGGGCCGCGGCCAGGCCACCTGCGCGGGCCAACGACGCGATGGGGACCGCTAGGGCCCGCCAGACCCCAGCGGGGAGGCTCTCATCCTGGTATGCTTTTCAAATCTGTTTAATGGGAAAAATACTTTAAACTTTCAGGAAATAATATAACGGACCCCCAGATAGCAATGCCAAAGATCAGGCACATTCATCCATGCCATAAATATTTCATGAGCTTATTGGCATGTCGGGCACTGTTCAGGTATGGGGTTACAGCAGGGAGAAATGTCAGAACCCCTTTACTCTGCAACCTGATTTAAGCGGGGGAAGCTGATGAGGAATGAAATGAATAGGTTTGTCTGTTTGCTAGGACTGAGTCCTGGGTTGAATGTTTGTGATGCCCCCACCCCACCCCCAAATTCATACGCTAAAATCTTAACCCCTAAAGGTGATGTATTTGGAGGTGGAGCCTTGGGGAGGGGATTAGGTCCTGAGGGCAGAGCTCGCATGAATGGGATCAGTGCGCTTAGAACAGAGGTCCTGGAGATTCCCCCTTCCCCTTTCCTCCCTGGGCCACCCTGAGCCTGCTGGCACACTGATCTTCAATTTCCCAGAGTCCAAAACTGGAAGATAGATTTCTGTTGTTTAGAAGCCACCCAACTCTGTGGTATTTCTTACAGCAGCTGAGATAGGCTAGACCAGGATAAACAACAGAAATTTGTGTCTCCCAGTCCCAGAGGCTGGAAGTCCAAGATCAAGCTGGCAATGCTGGTTTCCCCTGAGGCCTCTCTCCTTCTACCTCCATCTTTTTTTTCGCTAGTTTAATAGGTATTTGTGGCATTTTTAAAAAAAGCATGGCCCCATGTTCTCTGACCTTCTTCCCATCAAGAGGTAGGGTGTCTGTCCTGTCCCCTTGAGTGTGGGTGGATACATGACTGGCTAGACCTATAGAGGAAGAAAGAAGGGGTACTGGGATTTCTGAATCAGCCAGGACATAAAAAGTCACCCGCTTCCACCTGGTTTTGTGAGGTGACATTCTGGGGAAGCCAGCCACTCTGAAGGGAGTCGCCAGCCCAAAGCTCAGCGTGCTGGAAGGCCGTGAACAGGCCTCTCCGGTCCCCCTGTCCCAGCAGAGCCCAGCCTTCCAGCCATCCCCTCCCCGGGCAAGTACAGCTGTCTCGGACCTTCCAGACCTGCCAGCCACCAGCCGACACCACGCGGGTGTAACAGATCCCTCCACCCCCAGCTGAGCCCTGCCCAAATTCCTGACCTACAGAATCGGTGAGATATAAGAAAACGAGGGTCATTTTACGCCTATAGTGTCTGCGGTCATTTGTGGTAAAGCTACGGCAACTGTGTTAAAGGGAGCTCGGAGCTTTCATTTGCATGTCTGTAATTACTGAGCAAATCACACAAGAGTTTGCTTACTATGTTTCCTCCCCGGGGAACTGCCTGTTCACTGGGGAAATAGGTCATGGTTTTGTTTCTAAGAAACAAGCTCCAATGAGTCCCTGAAGGGAGCAGATCGATTTATGATGGTCAGCACAACAGGAGGTATTGGCGGATGTCTTTGTGGCATTCATTCATCCACATTTATTGATGTTCTGAGCACCTACTATGCGCTGGAAGCTGGGGAGAGAGCAGGGAGCAAGACAAACGTGCTCTTAAGAGCTGGAATCTGATAGGGAGATAGGTCAGGCTGTGTGTTTGGGACGTGGGAGCCCACGGGATGAAGAGGTTTTACTTGGCTGGAGAGGGAAGGAGGAGGTTGAGAGATACTTCACTCAAGGACAGAGATTTTTCAGGGAGACTTGTTACCAGAAGCTGGTCTCTGTTTTGGCTTAGAAACTCCCCCAAGCTCAGTGCCTACTCTGGACTGCATTGTGTCCTCCCAAAATTCGTACATAGAAGCCTTGACCCCCCCCCCCCAAGGTGATTGTGTCTGGAGATAAAGTATTTGGGACATATCACACACACAGTGTGGGGAGTCACATAGTGTCACATCTGCTGCATTCTATCTGCTGGAAGAAAGTTGCTAAGTCTGGTCTATTTCAAGGGGAGAAAACCAGGCACCACCCTCTCAAGGCAAGGAAACGAATGTAGGAGGGATGTCAATAAATTTGTAGATATGTTTTAAAATCACACACAGGAGCAAAGATCCAGGGACGGACCATGGGGTAGGCATGTCACAGTTCAGCACCTCATTCCCACCTGGGTAAGACATTAAAGTTAGGGAATTCTCTGCCAAAGATGACAGTTTTAAGAGCTTTCAGTACATTGCATCCTGTGAGGTAGGTATGATAACTCTACTCCGCTTTATAGGAGAGGAGACCAAGGCCCAGAGAGGTAAAGTAAGTTGCCTAGCCACCTGAATGTGGTCCGACTGCAGCCAGGATCTGCGGGTGGAGCCACTGCTGTGCACCCAGCTCACCATTTAGTACTCAGACACAATGTGGCGATGGTGATGTGTCCCTCTGTCATTTCCACTGGGGAGGATGTGGGCAAACGGGAGCAGGGACTTGTGACCCCACCACAAGTCACCTGTAGCCAGGGCCGGAGAGGGACGGTGAAAGCGGGCTCAGACGCTGCTTCACCCGCTGGCCGCTGCTGCTCTGGGCTGCCATGGTGGTCACCTCCCACCAAGGAGGATGGGGTCTGCCAGAGAGCGTCGATTATATTCTGCACCTTAATGGGTCCTTCAAAAGAAAGTGGCTTGGGTTTCCATGACAACAGGCAGGCAGCCTCACAGGGAGATGGCTGAGCTTCCTTCCCCAACTCATATCTGACGCTGGAATCTGCCCCCTTCCATCCCTGCCTTTCTGGATTCCGGGAGCCCAGGCTAGGCCCGGCCCAGCCCAGAGATGGCAGGGTGTTATTACCTGGTCCCTGCTCACACCCGCTGGTACTCTCAGAGCTGCTTTCTTTGGCCCTGGCCCAGCCCCGTGAAGAAGGGATGGACAGAAAGAGACATGCCAGGCACAGGGGCAAAACCAGGCCCAAGGGACAGGGCACAGAGAGCGGCTCCCATTTGCCTCCCTGTCACCTGTCCAGCCAGTCGAGGCCGTGGAGGAGGCTCTGAGAGGGAAACTGTCAACAGGGCTGGACAGGGTGAGACTTTTTAACAGACAAGTGACCAGACAGGTCACAGGATGTGCTCCTCAGGGCAGAGAAGGGGGATCTGACAGCAGGGGAGGCAATAATTGGAGAAAAATTTATCTTTGTTTTAGCCCACCTGGTTCAAACTCAGGAATAAATCAGTTGTTGAGAGAAGGACAGAATGAGAACCTTGTGAATGTTTCTGACTGCCGGGGAGGGTAGCTATAAAAACCACTATGTACACTGTGTGTGTGTGTGTGTGTAATGTATGCATATATTATATATTATATATACATTATACATATATAATATATCACATTGTACATATATTACACTATACATATATTACATATGTAATATACGTGTGGAATGTATACATTACATTTTGTTTTAAGTCAGATGAATTTATAATATATTTTATACCTTCTTATTTTATATATTTATACATATTATGTAACATTATTTATAAACATTTTGTTATGTTATAATATAAAGATTATATATCATAATTCTTATGTGTCATGTTTATATACTTATAGGTAACAAATACATATAAACAATAATCTATATAATTAGACTCTGCTAGTATATATATATTTAAATATACTATTATATATGTAGAGTATGTATATATGTATATTATAAATATTATATATATATATATAAAGACAGAGGGATAAAGCAAACATGAAAAAATGCAAACTGAGGAATGCGAAAATACTTGGCCTCTCCTTACAACTTTTCTGTAAGTTTGAAATTATGTCCAAATAAGAAGTAACAATGCAAGGTTAGTTTAACATTCGATAATCAATCTGTGTCCTTCACTATGTGAACAACTAAAAGAAAAACCATATGATCATCTCCATACTTGCAGAAAGACCATTTGCCCAAATCCAACATCTAGTCTTGATTTTTAAAAGGGCTCAGGGAAATAGTAATCGAGGGGAATTTTCTCAACCCAGTAAGGACACCTATGAAAAGCCGCAGTGAACAGCACACCTCATGGTACAAGACTGGATGCTTTTCCCCCAAGATCTGGAAAAAGGCAGAGATGTCCAAATTCACCATTCCTGTTCAACGTCGCATCTAAGAAAAGGAAGCAAAGGGCAGCTACTTTGGAAGGGAGAAGTAAAACTGTCTTTCTTCATGGATGGCATGATTACGTACTTTACGTGTAGTTTATGTGCCCATTTTGCCTCAATAAGGCTGTTTTTTTTAAATCTCAGGAAAACAGTTTGAGGGTTCCTCAAAAAGTTAAACAGAATTACCATATGATCCAGCAATTCCACTCGACTCCTCTGTGTATACCTAAAAGAATTGAAAACAGTGACTTAAATACTTATACATGAATGTCCACTGCAGCAACGTTGACGATACGCAAAAGGTGGGGACAACCCAAATGCCCACCAGCCGATGAACGGGCATACAAAATATGAGCTGGCCGTCAGCCACAAAAAGGAGTGAGGTTCTAAAAAATATAGGCAAAAAGCTCTTGGACATAAACATGAGCGACTTCTTCATGAACATATCTCCCCGAGCAAGGGAAACAAAAGCAAAAATGAACAAGTGGGACTATATGAAGCTGAAAAGCTTCTGTACAGCAAAGGACACCATCAGTAGAACAAAAAGACTCCCTACAGTATGGGAGAATATATTCCTAAATGACGTATCCGATAAGGGGTTGACATCCAAAATATATAAAGAACTCATGCACCTCAACGAACAAAAAGCAAATAATCCATTTAAGAAATGGGCAGAGGACATGAATAGACACTTCTCCAAAGAAGAAATTCAGATGGCCAACAGGCACATGAAAAGATGCTCCACATCACTAATCATCAGAGAAATGCAGATTAAAACCACAATGAGATATCACCTCACACCAGTGAGGATGGCCAACATCCAAAACACAAACAACAACAAATGTTGGCGAGGATGTGGAGAAAAGGGAACCCTCCTACACTGCTGGTGGGACTGCAAATTAGTTCAACCATTGTGGAATGCAGTGTGGAGGTTCCTCAAAAAACTCAAAATAGAAATACCATTTGACCCAGGAATTCCACTCCTAGGAATTTACCCTAAGAATGCAGCAGCCCAGTTTGAAAAAGACAGATACACCCCTATGTTTATCGCAGCACTATTTACAGTAGCCAAGAAATGGAAGCAACCTAAGTGTCCATCAGTAGATGAATGGATAAAGAAGAGGTGGTACATATACACAATGGAATACTATACAGCCATAAGAAGAAAACAAATCCTACCATTTGCAACAACATGGATGGAGCTAGAGGGTATTATGCTCAGTGAAATAAGCCAAGCCGAAAAAGACAAGTACCAAATGATTTCACTCATATGTGGAGTATAAGAACAAAGAAAAAAACTGAAGGAACAAAACAGCAGCAGACTCACAGAACCCAAGAACGGACTAATAGTTACCAAAGGGAAAGGGACTGGGGAAAATGGGCGGGAAGGGAGGGATAAGAGGGAAAAAGGGGCATTACGATTAGCAGATGTAATGTTGGGGGGGCACGGGAGGGCAGTACAACTCAGAGAAGACAAGTAGTGATTCTATAGCATCTCACTACGCTGATGGACAGTGACTGTAATGGGGTTGGTGGGGGGGACCTGATGAAGGGGTAGTTTAATAACCATAATATTGCACATGTAATTGTAGATTAATGATATCAAAATAAACTAAAAAAAAAAAAAGAGTGAGGTTCTGACACCTGCTACAATGTGGATGGATCTTGAAAACACGATGCTCAGTGAGAGACGCCAGACCCCAAAGGCCACATGGTGTGTGACCATATCTATGTGAAATATCCAGCATAGGCAAATCCATAGAGACAGACACCAGAGTAGGGTTGGCGGGGTGGGTGGGGAGTGACTGCCTAATGGAACAGGGTTCGTTTTGGGGTGACGGAATATTCTGGAAGTAGGTTGTGGTGTTGGTTGTGGAACTCTGTGAGTGTACAAAGTGCCACTGAACTGTCCCTTTAAAATGATTAAAATGCACATTTTATTTTACATGGAGCTCTAAACAAGAGCAGGACATAGGACTTGCCCTGGAGATGAGGGGGACAGCAAGCTGGCACTGTAGGGGCAGCTTATGTATGGCAAGCTGTGTAGGGTTAACTAGGTTTCCAGGGCTTTGTGAGATTGACCAATTTGAATAATTTCACTGGCTCCGGACAATAAGACTGAACCCAGTTGCCTGGTTCCTGGCTCTGGAGCAAAGTAGGTACCTAGCAGCCCTTGAGTGTGAGGGCTGATAAGGCAGGGGGGCCAGGTGTGGACTTAGAGAGCTGCTGAAGAGGAACTGATGGGCCTCTGGCCAGGGCCCTGGAACTGGCTCCCTCCCTCTCTCATGTCTTCCCTTTCTCCCTCCCTACCTTCCTTCACATTCATCTATCAATCTGTTATTTCTCCACTGTTAGACTTTTCTTCCCCTCTCCGTGCTTACTCGTATGTCATCATTGTCATTGTCACCACTGTAACGTGTTGAGCGCTTACTATGGACCAGGCGTGGTGCCATCCATCCATTTACACACATTATCCCCTCGATCTTTACAACCCCCTCAAGACAGAAGGTATCATCGCCGCCGTTTACAGATGGGGAAACAGGTTGAGAGTGGAAGCCCTTGCCCAGGGTCCCTGCTCAGCGCTCTTCGCCTCCCTCGCCACCCCCACTGCCCAGCCCCTGGAGGGGTCTCTAGTCCCATCCCAGAGTGAGAAATTATACTTTGCACCCACCCTGCCACACTCAAGCCATTGCAAGAAGTTCTCTGACCCTCGCCATCACTCGGAGACTTAGTATAATGCTGAGAAGTAATCATACACCACGGTGTGCTAATTTTAATTTTTAACCCACATGCTGTCTCAAAGGCACAGTCTAATGTGCCCCCCGTGAGTCTCCGATGCATTTCATTCTTGCAATATTCCCTTAGCGGGTCATTCCATATTTTAAATTCCTCATCTTCCCACGGATGCTTTTAGCTTGCAGAACTGTATTGCACCCCTGTAGGCTGTGTTGTCTGTGTGATTTGTTCCGTCCTTGTCTATCTTTCCAGGGTCCTGAAGCAGCTGCCAGGACATGGGGGGGTGGGGGTCTCTCTTAGGTAGCTCTACCCACCAGCTCCACCATGTTGCCTTTCACATGTCTGCCCCCACCTCTGTCTGGTTGAAATTGGGAGGGGCCCAGGAATCTGCATTGTCTATGAGGGGAATCGCCCTCATATTAAAGTTGGAGATCTCCGTCAAGAGGTGATTCTGGGCGAGTTAGCTGGTGGGGAAATGAGGGGCTGTTACTCTCAGCAGGGAGGGGCCAGATCACGCAGGCTCCGAGAGGATATCTGAATGGTATCCCTCAGGCAATGCAAATCTCAGGCGGGTTGAAGGCAAGGGTGAGAGTTGATCAGATTTGTGTTCTAGAAAGATCCCTCACTGTGATGGATGAGGAGGGGAGGGTCTCTGGGTCAGGGAGAGGCTCCCACATACGGGGACATGGAGATAGGAGTAAGCTGTGGTTGGGTGGATTGGGTGTTCAGGTCGAGATGGTTAACTTGGAGTGCATGAGAGATAGTCGGTGGCGGGGCAGGGCGGGCACGAGGGGTGGGCAGGGAGAAAGTCATAGGAATACCAAGGCAGAATCTCCTCTTTCACTGGGATCCCTAAGTGGCAGTATCTGAGTGCCTTTTCCCATCTGAAAATTCTCCTATTCCCAGAGTGTGATTCTAAATATACCAGAAAATCTCTCACCATTAGCTTTAACCCAGACATGGAACCCCCCTCTCCCCACCCGATTCATGAAGTGCCTCTGGCATCTAGGTGTCTTGTAATCATATTTTCGCTGCTTGTTAATGGACCCACTGAGGCAGTAGTCCCAGGAGAGAGAAAGATTTCATTTGTCTGGGGCTGAGGAGGGAGATGAGGTTGCCAGAGCTAACAAGAAATCGATGCCTCGTAATTGCTAATTAAATGAACCTGGCTCTCTCCTGGGGCTATGAGATGACTGGCTGGCCCTTGAGTGTCCACAAATTGAATTATACTCCCCAATAAACACCTGCACCACCCATCACCCTATGGTATCTCTGTGGGGAGACTGGGCAGAAGTAAGATCTTCATGTACGTCCTGAAGTCATCGATTGATTTATGGATTGATGTATTGGTTTATTCTTAGGTGCCTTTATTGAGTTGACAAATGCTTATAGAGCCCTGGGCCTTGTATTGGGTACCAGGGACACAGCAGTGAAAACACAAACAGTCTCTGCCCTCCTGAAGCTCACAGTGTAATGAGACAGTTCTTTAAGAGAAGACAAAAATAACTGGAGTGCTGGAGAGATGCTATACCAGGTCGCTGAGAATGTACACTATAGACTTGGCTTGGGCATTGGTGAGGCAGCTAGGGAAGTTTCCCTTGACAAAATCAGACTTAGATATAAGGTGAGCAGCAGGGTGCTCTGGAGGGCAGAGCATTCCAAGCTGAGGACACAGTAAAGGTAAAGTTCTGTGGCTCGAATGAGCTTGATGTGGTTTTTGTGACTTGGTTAGGATGTGGCAGAGAATCGTTGGGGGGGCCTCCGTGATGCCACGACTCACCCACCAGGCTCCAGTTTACACTTGTCTTGTAATTGGTCCATGGAACTGACGGCAGGGTAGAGGAGGAAAAAAATCATTCCTGGAACTTTTATTGGAAAGCCTGTAGAATCCTGGTTGAGGGATGGCTTCAAACACCATTCCCTCATTGACTTCCCAGGAAAGTGCAGCGAAGTGATTAAGGACCCTGGGTTCAGAGTCAGATATTTTGCATTCCCAGGCTTACGGGGTGTACAAGCGACATGCCAACACCATATGTGGTGCACAGCTCTATGTTCATGGGGGTGTGCCACTGTTTTATTCCCTCTCCTGCCCTCTTCCCATAGAACTAGCCAGCCCACCCCCTGGGTGTCAGGGATTCCTCTCTGATCCCTCTTGTGCCCCACACTTGCTCGTCCGTCTCAGGTGGAAGTCGATGGGAGTCCACGCTATGAGGAAGCTGTGACTTGTTGTCATAGGACATCAGAACAACAAAATCACTAGTCTTCCACACAGCACTAGACCACAACCACTCCAGTCTTCTCTGCCACCCCCTGCCCCACTCCTGGGATACCCGACCCGGCTCCTCCCCTCCCCTGAGCCAAGCTGTAACATTTAGGCTTCCTGTTTCTCCACTGCCCCCTGTCTTCGTTCCCAGTCCTCCAGGAGAGAGACACGGTCTGCTCTCCAAGGGCCCAACTCCCACCCAGGCATGTCAGAAGCATGGAGTTTGGACTTGGACAGAAGTAGGGGTGACCTGCAGCCTCTCTGTTGGGCTGAAAGCCCTTGGGTTATTGTCCTGCTCCTCTCTGGGTCTGTTTCCTCAACTGTCACCTGGTGGACCACCACTCATGTCCAAGGGTTGGAGATGGCATGATATAATGCATGTAAAACGCTTGGCACACGCTTGTCGCAGAAGTCTGGAAAGAGCACTGTGACGTCATCTTGGCAGGCTCCTGTTCCCCACGGTCCTACCGACTGGCCATCTGACCTGCTGGGAATTACAGATTTCTGTGTGCGTTTTCATCTCACCTGCTTATCGGGAAAATATTTCGTTGAAAATTCCATTAAATGAGAGGCAGGTCTACAGAAGCTTCAGACACCTAAGTCCACTCTCTCTTCCCCCTTGAGGGTACAAGGGTCACCCCACTGCCTTACTGGAGGAGCTGTCCGATGTCCAGGTGCTGAAACGACGTCGGCTCGGGGACCCGCCTGGCGCTGTCTGGAGCCCTAGGGCTGAGACAGGCCGCGGTCGCCTTCTTGGACCCCGAGAGGTGCTGTCCGGGGTCCGGTGCTGAAAGAAATAGCTATTTCCTTCCGTGGTTGTCGGAGAGCTGTCCTCAGTCTCGGTGCTGAAAAAATGTGACTTGCTTCCTTCTATTTCCCGGCTTACCCCACTACCTTCCGTTCTCTTCCTCTGACTCTTGGGAACCCCCTCCTTTCCCAAGATTTCTTCTCCCCTTTATCTTCTTCCCGGTGGGGAGTGAGGGGAGAACGGCAAGACGGAGATACGGAGAGGCCGCAGCTAAGACTAATACCCGCTACCCACCTCGTGGCTTTCCTCAGAACTTACCTCCTAGGTAGTCAGCCCCGTTGAGCTCCGCTTTCCAGATCGTCCAACTTCGCGGTGTTTGTCACTTTCTGGGAAGATGTCCATGCACTAACCTGCAGACCAGACCCAATCCCGGGGTCCCAGGTCCCTTTGACCAACCCCCACCCCACGCGGCTGGGGGTCTTCCTCGTTATGCCTCACCTGCTCCCAGTCCGGTTGGCAGATGCAGGTGTACAGCGGTTGCCCAGGCGGGACGTGCGCTTTTATGGGCGTCGGGGAAGGCGGGGCGCGGGGAACCCGGGGAGGGGCTTTGCCAGTTGGCCAATGGGACTCCGCCTCGAAGGCAGCTCCAAAGATTACATCATAGGTTGCAGTTTCGGCTTCAGAATAAAAGCCTGGTATCGCCCCAAAAACTGGGTTAGGGGTTTTGGGAGGGGGAGGGAACACTCATTGTGGTCCCCAGGGTCTCCTCACTCGGCGCAACCCCTCTCCTGGGTCTCTGAGCTCCTACTCTGCTCAAGAGCCCTAGCTCGTACCTGCTTCCCCCCATCCCTAGCTAGATAAGGAGGGAGAAAGCTAGTAAACTGTGTTGGAGGAAAACAGGGCAGGCTCAGAATATTTAAGTCCAGTTCCAGGAGGGGAAACTGAGGCCTGTGGGAATGGAGGGCTCAGGGAGCCTGGGTCAGAGGTGGGACTCAAGCTTAGATCTTTTGAGTCCTTGACTTAAAATCTAACTCGTAACTTAGTTTATTGTTTTGCTTTACTGAGCAGGCTCCGAGCCAAAAAAAAAAACCACACAAACTTGGGTGTCAATCCGTATTTTTTTCTCCTCCGTGCTGTGGGACTTTGGGCACAGCTGAACCCTTCTGTGTCAATTCCTTCAGCAGTGAAATGGTGATAATGGTCGTACCTTCTCAGATAACTGTGATGAGGAATTAATGATATGGTGTGGATTGCATGTTGGGTATAAATAATCAGGGCCGGGAGTAGGATGAGCGGGTCACCTACCTTGGGCGCAAAATTTAAATGATCACTGAACAAAAAAAAACCTCAGTAATCAAGATAAACAATATTTCAATGTAATGTTTTAAGAAATCAAAATTAATGTTTATTTGTTCTCCTCCTTTTTTATTTTTTAACCCTTTTATTTGGAAAAACAAATTCAAGACCACAGGAAAGTTGCAAGCATCGTGCAATGAATTTCCATACCGTCTCTACCTAAATTCACCCATTCATTGATAACACTCTGCCACATCTGCTTTATTTTTGTCTTTTCCTCTGCATATATCTTTGTCTGTCTCTGTCCCAATCATGTAAATTGCAGATACAACTGCCCCTTTCATTCCTAAATACTTCAGCATGCACCCACCAAGATCAAGACAGTCTTCTTTCGTAAGCACAATGTAATGACTGTATTCCAGAAGTCAAAATCATTACAATGCTACTGACTTATCACTAGTCTATATTCCAGTTTCACCAGCCATCCCAATATTGTCCCTTACAGTATTTCTTCCCAAGCTGAGATCCAATTCAGGAGAGCGCATTACATTTCATTCCTGTGCTTCCCAACATTTTTTTGCAGAGAGGTGCATTTTGTAGTAACCAGAGGATTCTTAGATCTCAGGATTCTCCTCTCAACCTTGAGATCTGTTTGGCTTACTATCTTCCTTGAGGGTGTGCATTACACTCAGTGTGTGGCCCCACTTTTTTACAGTAAGAGTTTGTTTAGAGGATTTCTTTAGTCCTTTCCTCCTCCAACATTCAAGAAAGACATAGCCAGATAACCACACCTCCATGCCTACTTTATGCATTCATTCACTCCACACACACACACACACACACACACACACTATATATATATATATATATATGTATGTATATATTTTGATGTGTCTGCTATGTGCCAGGCACTGGAAATCCAGCAGGAAGCCAAGCTGATATGACTTTTGTCCTACATTTAGTTCAGAAGACAGACAATAAACGAGGAAATAAATAAAAGACAAGATAACCTCACACAGTAACTGCGATATAGAAAACACACCAGAGGGAGATGGTAGAGTGGGATTCAGCAAACTTTTCCTGTGAAAGGGCCAGAAAGTAAATATGTTTGGCTTTGCAGGTGAGCAGGGCTCTCTGGTGGCCACTCCATTCTGCTGTTGTAGCTGAAAGGCAGCCTTGGAGAATATAAAAATGAATGGGTGAGGCTGTGTGCCAATAAAACTTTATTTATAAAAACAGCAGTATCTCATTTGGCCCGAGGGTTGTAATTTCCCAGACCCTAGGTCGACTCTCACTAGATGATGAGAGGGTGGGTGGGGAAAGTCTCTCTGGGGTGGGGCCATTTGAACTGAGAACTGAAAGGTAAGAAGGAGATGGGCATGGGAAAATCCAAAGGACAAATACCAGGCTGAGGGAGCAGTTAGGGTAAAAGCCAGGGGTGGGGGAAGAAACAGATCCTGGGTGTGGTGGAGGGTGGTCAAGGGTGGAGGCGTTGGGTAGGAGATACAGTCAGAGAGCGGCAGGTGCTGGTCACTCAGGCCAGGAAGAGATAACTCAGGAAAACCTTTTCTCTTTTTTTTTTCTATCCCTCCTTAAGCTTTTACTTTGTGCCAGGCTCTGTGTCCAACGCTTTACATGCCAAGTATTCCTATAGCCTCTGGGAAAACTCAGAAGATAGCTACCTTTGTTGTCCCCAGTTTCCAGATGAGGCAGCTAAGGCTCAGAGAGGCTAGGTAACTAGCCTCGGGCCACCAGGAAAGCAGATGGGCAAGCCAGGATTTGAACACAGCTCTGTCACTTGGCTCCAAAACTGCTCACTTGTCCCCACCACTACCACCACCGAGGCCTTCTCTTGGGTTCACCTCATATCTCCAGGAGAGCAGAGAAGAACTCTTTTACCCCTAGGATTCTGAGATTTTCCTGCCAACTCTTCTAGGCTGCAGAACAGGTATGATATGCCCCATTTTAATGGTTTGGCAGATGGCTTAGAGAGGGGGCGGAGGCCTGCCCAGGGACCGCAGTGAGCGGAGGTTGGAGCTAGGATGGTGACCCCAGTCTGCCAACCCCCAAGATCTAAGCACTTTGTCAATTTTCCATTCCCTTCTCTGTCCCCATCCAGAGGTCTTTCATGAATGTATAAATTTATACATCATTCTTCCCACACACCCACATTTTTTAAACCTTTTTAAGAATTCTCTTTTAAAGCCATATATATTGAGGTATTATCTATATACAGTAATATTCACATTTTTAGACATACAATTCTATAAATTTTGACATATGCACGTGTATCCAACTCCATCATCAAGATCCAGAATACTTACATCACCCCCAAAACTTCCCTCGTGCCCCTGTGTAGTCTATCCCCTTCCCCACTCCTAGTCCCTGGTACCTGATGATCTGATTTCCATCATTACAGCCTTGACTTTTCCAGAACATCACTTAAACGGCATCACACGGTGTGCAGCTTTCTGTGTCTGGCTTCTTTCACTCAGTGTAATGCACTGAGATTCATCCATGTTGTTGTGTGTATCAGGACTGAGCTCTTTTTTATTACTAACTAGCATTCCATTATGTGGAGGGACTGGAGTTTGTTTATCCATTCGCCAGTGCAGGGACATTGGGTACAGGGACATCTCTAGGTTTTGGAGCTTATGAATAAAGCTGCTATAAATAATCACATGCAGGTATTTGTGTGGATGATGTTTCCATTTCTCTAGGGTAAATACCTAGGAGTGGGTTGGCTGGGTCATATGGTAAGAATTGGTCCGGCTTCATAAGACACTGCCAAACTTTTTCTCCTAAGTGGCCACACCATTTTGCATTCCCATGAGCAGGGGATCAGAGTTTCAGTTGCTTGTTAACACTTGGTATTGTCAGCTTCTTTTTTAGCCACCTACTAAGTGGGTAGTGTCTTCTCTCCCTTTTTCATACATAAGGGAACATTCTACTCACACCTTGTAAAACCTGTTCTTTTTCACTTAATAGTGTATGTAGGAGAATAAGACATAATCCTCAACAAAAAGTCTAGCTGGAGAGGCAGACCATCCCAGGCTATTACAGCTCAGAGTGAACAAAGCTCTCATGGAAGAGACCAAGACACTCGGAAGCCAGGGGGAGTCCCCTGTACCAGTCCAGGCTGAGGAAGACAGGTGTAAATGAAGGAGGGCATCCTGAAGGAGGCACCTCTGTCTAAACTGAGACTGAAGGTTGAGGAGGAGTGAGCCAGGCGAAGTTGCAGAAAGCATACTCCTAACAGAGGGAACAGCATGTGCAAAGGCCAGGAGGAGATGCTGGACTTGGCACATTGGGACCTGGGAACTCTTGGTTACAGAGTTCTCCCTGTCACCCCCCCCCCCCACCCACCCACTTCCTGCTTGCCTTTGGGTCTGACTGGTCCATTTGAACAGAAATGGCAACTTTCCCTTGCAAACACTGGCACCTTAGGAGGTTCCATTCCACCTTCCAGAATAATCACAGCTGGCATTTTAAAATCACTAACTGTGCCCTTGCTAATTTAGGCTTTGCCCTTGTCCTCTGGCTGGGAATCTCAGCTTCATAGACAGGCCTCTTTGTTCCATTTTTTTCCCCTCTGGGTCCCCAGGATCTGCAACATTTGCCTATGTCCCAGGAGAAAGGCAGGTGCAGGTGGGCAGAAATGAATGAATCTCTTTAGAAAATGTCTCCTGCGAGACTCCAGTTAGGAACAGTAGCTAATTATCTCCCGGGATAATAAGCCAGTAATGAGTATTAATTAATAGCTCATCCTGGCAGAAGAAAAGGTTTAGGAATAAGAGTCTGGAATGAATCTTCCATCCTGTCCCCTGCCTTACACACACACACACACACACACACACACACACACACACACATACACGCATGCACACACACGCACGGCCCCTTCCTCAGCCGTTACTATAGAGACCTCTCTCCTGCCACCCTCATGAGCATTTACAAATCGAGACTGCACAGATGGTGGCCTCAGCAGGCCTGTTGTTCTCTCTTCTCAGGACAGTTTCTGGAGCCCTGAGGATTAAGGAAACAGGATTACTCTGGACAACATCTGCCTGGGGCCCTGAAACCCGACCCTCAAGCCCAAGCAGGGGCAGATTAATGGAGGCATTTACCGAGAAGGGGCAGAACACACAAACAGGACCACACACAGGTGTCCTCCCCGCCTGAGGCTGCCAGGGAATCCCTCAGGAAGGTCTCAGTCCCGTGCCCCCTGCGTGAGAATCACCCCAAGCCAGGCACTTTAGACCCTGTGGGAAGGAGAGAACCTTACAGTATGTGTGCTGGTATCACTGCCATCAAATGAGCCAGTATTTCATGAGCACTTATTTTATGCCCACCACTGCTCACTTGTATAAGAAGTGAACATGTATACATATGTTGCTGGGGATGCTCTTTGGTCATTAACTACAGGCTAAGAGTTTCATACATCGTATAAGGGCAAGGATCTAGCCCATGTTGATCGCCACTGTATTTCCCAATGCCTGGGATTTGCTGGTCATTGAACAGATGACTGAGTGAATGATCGATCTCATTTACTCCTCATCCGCACCTGGCAGCATGATTCTTGAATCCCATTTTGCAGATGTGGAAACCAAGGCTCAGAGAGGGGGCACGTTCCCCCCGCACACCAAGGACACCCAGCAAGTAGAGGCAGAGAAGGTATCTGAAAGGAGGTCTTCCTCTTACAGAGCTGCCTACCCCTCATTTCAACGCAGCCCAGAGAGGGAAAACAACTTTCTCCAGCTCACGAAGCATGTCAACGACGCCGCCAGGACTAGCATTCGACTGGCCCACCCCTCTCCCGTGCTCTTTTCCTTGGCTCTCCCTTGCCGCGCCAGCACCAAGCACACGCTCCCGCAAACATCAGGCCTCAGTAGGTATTAGTGGACAAACCTGTGGGTACCAAGTTTGGGCCTTTCAGGACCCGGCAGAACCCCTCTCACGTTGATATCTTCCATGATCTCCCATTCCTCCAGGAGGTCAGAACATGGGGTTCTGTCCCTGTTTGAAAGAAGAAGGGAAAGAGAGAAGCACAGAGAGGTCAGCTTATGGTCACATGCAGAGAGGGTGGCGGGCAAGGCTGAGTGTTTCACCCACACCATCCTGCTGCCCCCCCAAATGGCTTCTCCCGCAGCACCTGCCTATTTCCAAAACCAATTTTCCAGCTTCCCTGTCGCTCCTGTGACCCTTGACAACATCCTTTCAGTAAGTCCCTTTCCTGTTTAAATAGTAACGCCAGCGACCAGCTACTGAGCACCGGGTAGGTGCGGGGTCTCTCTACCTGATCTCATTCTCACATTAATTCCCCAGACTTGGTGCTGTGAGCCCCATTTCCAGAGATGAAAGCAGGCACAGAGAGGTTGAGACGCTTGCCCAAGCTTACACAGCAGGCAAAAGCCCCCACTTGCAGCTGCGTTCTGTGGTTGGGTCTGTGTGCTGAGCGGGACCAGCCCCCCGGTTTCTGAAAGGCGGTTCTCAGGCTGCGGGGTTGAGGAGGGAAAGCCAAGTCCCTCTACCTTCCCTCCAGCCCCAAGTCCTGGAAGGACCTCGAACACCATGTTCTTCCTTCTCAGCTTTCAGAGGTGCTTCAGAAACATGCATTGACAAAATTCCCAGCACAATCCTCCCCCGCAAGTGTCCTCCCTCTGACCACCCATCCTGGTGGTGGGGGAGGGGCAGGGACACATCCCTGGCAGCCCCACGGGTGGAGAGAAGCATGCGCAGAGCTGAGGCAGAGGGTGTGCACGTGTCAACGAGGCCTCTCTGACCCTCAGCTATTTGTGCAGAAACAGGACAGGGAAGAAGGAGCCAACCCGTGGAAAAACCTTCCAGGCAAAGCGAACGGCAGGTGCAGAGGCCTGGAAGTGAGAACGGCACTGTAGGAACCAGAAGGCCAGTCCGTCCTCCTGTCTCCTGAGACGCTGGGCGACTTCCTGTGGCCAACGATACAGTTGGTCCTTGGGGCCTGCATTCTGCATAATGAGGATGTGAAGTCAGACCCACAGCAGGACCCAGAACACAGTAGGTGCTCAATTAATGTTTGTTGATCGAAGAGCTGGGACCATGACGATTAGCTGTTTACTGAATGCCAACTATATGCTTCATATACAGTCTTTTAATAAATACAACTCCCACGAATAAATATTGGGACACCCTCCTCCCCCCGCCCCGCCATTTATTTGCTTTTTTAAGCTATGAGGAATCAGAGGCACAGAGAGGTGATAGGACTCACCTAGAGCCACACAGCAGTAAATGGCAGAGACGGAATTCGAACCCAGACTGCCCAGGGCTAAGTGTTTTTATGCAGACCCTCAAGACGAAACTTTCCATAGTTTTATACCAGAGGAAACCAAAACTCAGAGGAATGGAGTGTGTGTGTGTCATTCAACAGGGCCAACAGCGACTGGACAGTTCCTTTGAGACCCCAAAACTTAAGAATCAAACCAAGGTGGAGGATAGGGTTCCCCACTCTCACTGCAACGGTCCGGGCCCTCGTTCCCTACAGCAGGTGTGCACAGTAGGCGCTTACTGCGCGCTTGGACGCCCGTTAGGAAAGAGAGGCAAGGGTGCGGGAGGGAGACTGTCCTTCCTGCGCTGGCCGCTCAGCCCCTCTGGGCCTGCCCAGCCCCCGCGCACGAGCTCTCCCTCCGCAATTACGGTAATTAGCTCCGAGCCGCGCGCCGGGCGCGAGGCGGGGGGAGGCGGGGGAGGCGGGGGAGGCGGACTTTGGCCCAAGCTGACCTGCTTCCGGGAGGGCCCTCCGATTGGTCTGCGCCGGGCACGTGACGCTCGCCGCGAACTTGTTGCTGGGCATCCCGCCGTTGCCGGGGCAACGCCTGCCGCGCGTCCTCTCCTCCAGGCGCCGGGGAGAAGTGGCTGCGCGGAGGGTCTCCAGACTCTGCGGGAGGCGAGGAGGGGGGGATCGGGTGGGCGAGGCGAGCTGCCCCCCTCGCCCAGCTCTGCCCAAGTCCCAGGCTCCCCAGCCCAGCCGCTTTGGGCCGCACCATGGACGTGACACCCACGTGCGTGAACACAGCCAGTTAAGGGGCACAGATGGAGCCAGGGGGGCACTCACCCCGTCAGCATGGATGGGACCCCCCCATGTGCAAGACAGGGTGTGCAGACAGAACACAGATCCGTATTAACACACCGTTGCTGAAGTGCCACCAGGCGAGAGCCCGCGTTCAGAGGGGAGATGTCACCAGACAGGCAGAGATGAGACAGTTCCTGTCCCTCCCAATCACCATCCTCTCGCGGAAGCCCCTGTGCCTGGTTACCCCTGCGTGGAGGGCCTCAGCTAAGCGCTCTGCCATCTACCTCACACCCCTATACGAATCCCACTTTCCAGATGGGGCATAGGCTTGGGATGGGCTGGCACCTTAGCTGGGGGTAGGGACTCCACTCTCCAGGAGTGCCTATCGCGTCTCACTGCCTACTCACTTCACAAAGCTTACTCTCATGCTGCTGCTGTTATCAGTTACCTATTGCTGTATAACACATTACCCCAAAATTTGGTGACTCGAAACCACAATATTTATTGTTTCACAGTTTTTTGTGGGTCAGAAAATTGGGTGTGGATTAACTGGGTGCCCTGCCTAATCTATGTTCTGTCTCTATGGATGTGACTCATCTAGGCACCTCGGATCAGTGGAATCAGGCAGTATGTAGCCTTTTGCTTCTGGCTTCTTTCACCGAGTGCTGCGTCCTCAAGGTTCGTCCACGTTGTAGCAGGTGTCAGGGGGTCCTTCCTTTTTAGGGCTGTGTAATATTCCACCGTATGGGTGGCCCATGTTTTGTCTATGCATTCATCCATCGATGGACACTCGGGTTGTTTCTATCTCTCAGCTGTCATGAATAGTGCTGCTGTGGACATGGACCTACAAATACCTGTTTGAGACCCTGCTTTCAATTCTTCTGGATATATACCCAGAAGTGGGATTGATGAATCATATACTAATTCTATTTTTAATTTTTTGAGGAACCTATAGACTGTTCATACTATTTTCCACAGTGGCTGTACCATTTTGCACGGCCACCAGCAGTGCACGAGGGACTTGTGATTGGTGGCTATAGTGGGGGTAGTCCTGTGGGACTGAGCCCTGTGGGATCTGACACTGCCTCCGGGCAGAATTAAGTTAACTTGCAGGACAGTCAGCTGTTGTCCAAAAATCATTTGGTGTGTGTGGGAAAACTCATTTTGGTGTCAGCAAAGTTAACCACGTTAGTCTCCTGCTCTGTCCTCCTCTGTGGCTCCCTGTTGCTTTCTGGGTAAAGTCTATGCTTCAGTTTTCCCATCTGCAAAACAGGGCTACTTACAGCTTCTATCTCCTTGAGATGTAGTGAGAATAAAATGAGTGAACACAGAGAGGGCCACATGCAGTGCCAGGCACATAGTTAGCACTCAAGAAATGACAGTGACCGTGAGTGTAATTAGCTTTATGATTGTCATCTTAAGAAGGCTTTTGTACTGAAGGAAGAAAACAGCAGCAGACTCACAGACTTTAAGAAGGGGCTAGCGGTTACCAAAGGGGAGGGGTGGGGGAGGGCAGGGAGGGAGGGAGGGAGAGGGGATTGTGGGGTATCATGATTGGCACACAGGGTGTGGGGGGGTCACGGGGAAGACAGTGTAGCTCAGAGAAGACAAGTAGGGACTCTGTGGCATCTTCCTACATTGATGGACAGTGACTGCAATGGGGTATGGGGGGGACTTGATACTAAGTATGAACGTAGTAACCACATTGTTTTTCTTGTGAAACCTTCATAAGATTGTGTATCAATGATACCTTAATAAAAATAAATAAATAAACACATAGAAGGCTTTTGTAAGCTTTTACATACCACCCCCCACCAACACCTTCCCAAAGATTCTGATATACTTTCCTTGTGATCACATGAACTCCCTTAATGCCCTGGAGACTTTTGTTTCTTCTTCTTCTGTACAATGGAAGTGGTGGCAGAACCATCCTCACAGGTTGAGTTTTCTTTTTAAAGCCCATGTGTAAAATGCTTAATCAGGGCTGGTGACATATTAAGTGCCCAGACATTTTTAGTTAGTAGTATACACTTTTTATTAAACGTCTCACTTTGAGGTCATTGTAGATTCATATGCAGATGTAAGAAATAATACAAGACCCAGTGTACCTTCCCCAGGTCCCCCAATGACAACATCTGGAAAACCGTAGAATAATAGCACATCCAGGATGTTGACATTGGACATTTCTGTCACCATGGGGAGTCCACGCCATTTCCTCCCAGCCCTTAACCCCTGGCATCCACCAAAAAAACCCACCCTTCACGTCTGCAGTCCTGCCATTTGAAGAATGTTCAGGAAACATTATACGTGGAGGTACACATTATGTACCCTTTTGGGACTGGCTTTTTTCACTCAACATAATTCCCTGGAGATTCATTCCAACTGTTGCGTATGCTTGGCAGTTCATTCCTTTTAGCTGCTGAGTCGTTCCGCATGTTGGTTTTCCTTTCTGTTTTGAAAAGAATATCTAAAGTTGAAGAATACTACCTTGACCTCTCAGGGACCCACGGCCGCACTTCATCAGTTGGTAACATTTTAAAATACACAGCTTGTCATGGTCGCCAAGCCCCTTAAGTGATCTGGGGCCTCTAAGAAAATGGCTGGTCTCTCACATAATGAGGATATGACAAATCCATGAATTTTAACATAGAGTCAATGTTGTTGTCCAATGTATAATCCTTATGCAGATTTTCCCCACAAATGGTGTGCTTTATAACTCGTCTTCTGATCTGGGACCTGATCAGAGCCATACTTTTTTTTTTAATTTATTTTGATATCATTAATCTACAATTAAATGAGCAATATTATCGTGATTACACTACCCCCTTATCAGGTCCCCCCCACTAACCCCATTACAGTCACTGTCCATCAGCGTAGTGAGATGGTATAGAGTCACTACTTGTCTTCTCTGAGTTGTACAGCCCTCCCCTCGCCCCCCCAACATTACGTCTGCTAATCGTAATGCCCCTTTTTCCCTCTTATCCCTCCCTTCCCACCCATTTTCCCCAGTCCCTTTCCCTTTGGTAACTATTAGTCCGTTCTTGGGTTCTGTGAGTCTGCTGCTGTTTTGTTCCTTCAGTATTTTTTCTTTGTTCTTATACTCCACATATGAGTGAAATCATTTGATACTTGTCTTTTTCGGCTTGGCTTATTTCACTGAGCATAATACCCTCTAGCTCCATCCATGTTGTTGCAAATGGGAGGATTTGTTTTCTTCTTATGGCTGAATAATATTCCATTGTGTATATGTACCACCTCTTCTTTATCCATTCATCTACTGATGGACACTTAGGTTGCTTCCATTTCTTGGATATTGTAAATAGTGCTGTGATAAACATAGGGGTGCATCTGTCTTTTGAAACTGGGCTGCTGCATTCTTAGGGTAAATTCCTAGGAGTGGAATTCCTGGGTCAAATGGTATTTCTATTTTGAGTTTTTTGAGGAACCTCCATACTGCTTTCCACAATGGCTGAACTAATTTGCATTCCCACCAGCAGTGTAGGAGGGTTCCCTTTTCTCCACATCCTCGCCAACATTTGTTGTTGTTTGTGTTTTGGATGTTGGCCATCCTCACTGGTGTGAGGTGATATCTCATTGTGGTTTTAATCTGCATTTCTCTGATGATTAGTGATGTGGAGCATCTTTTCATGTGCCTGTTGGCCATCTGAATTTCTTCTTTGGGGAAGTGTCTATTCATGTCCTCTGCCCATTTCTTAATTGGACTATTTGCTTTTTGTTTGTTGAGGTGCGCAGAACCATATTTTTGATGTTCCTGTCTGAACCGGCTCTTTTCGTCTTCCCTGATATTTGGAGACAGCGGAGAAGTTGTTTCAGGGATGGTTTTGCTCTGGATTTGCCCGACAGTCTTTCTAATTCATGTCATCCATTCGACAAACATTAACCTTTTCGATTTTTATGGATTCTATGAGTCTGTTCAGGGTGTCTCCACTTTGGCGCTGCTGACTTTGGGGCCAGGTCACTGTCTGGGGGGGCCGTCCTGGGCCCTGTAAACCGTTGAGCAGCATCTTTGGTCCCCACCCACTTGATGCCAGGAGCGCCCCAAATTGTCACAACCCCAAATCTTCAGACATTGCCAAATGGCCCGTGGGGAGGAGAATCACCCGTGGGTGAGGACTGTGATCTATGATATGTGATTTGAAAGAAGGACCATGATTGAAACAATCCACAAGCTAAAGATTGGGAGAGGCCAATGAGTCTAGAGTTGCTTTTTAAGCATCTTTGAGCTTAATTAGGGTCTCCGGTTTCAGGAGGGGGAACATTTTCCTGGCTGGGGTCCGACACCGCTTGCTGTTCCGAGCACCACCCCTGGCGCATCTGTGGCCGTGTCTCCTCTTCTGGGTCTGGGTGAGCCTGCCGCCCAGCCCAGCTGTGAGAACACAGGCTCAGGTTTCAGTGCAGGCAGCTGCGGAAGGCCCCCGAGCAGGTGAGCGGCCTGGGAGTACGTCTTCACTGATGAAGATCGAGGCCGATGACCCGTGTCACTTTCGTCCCTTGCAGCGGTCCCAGCTCACCTGTGACAGCAGCGGGGCGGCCTGAGAAACGGAGTCTGTGTGGCTGGGCAGTCATAGAAGCTGCGTTCCCTGAGTCTACACCCGTGGTAGTCAACTGGGTGAGGGGTGATTTTCTTTTGCCTCCACCAGGGCACGTTTTCACAGCATCTGGAGACATTTTTGGTTGGAGGGGCTACTGGCATATCATGGGTGGAGACTGGGGCGCAGCGGAACATCCTACAATGGACAGGATGTGCCCCCCTTCCCGAGTAAGACTCACGCGGCCCCAAATGCCCGTGCCGAGGTGGAGAAGCCCTGGCCTGTGTCGGTGGGAAGAGGTCAGGGCTCCATCTCCGTACACGCACCCACAGTCAGCTAACCACATACACATACAGTCCTTTGTCCTACTGCCTCGGCTGCATCTTTTCAAAAAGAGTTTAATTTATTGTCTTTTTCTTATCCCGTGAGTGCATATTCCCTGTGGATAATTTCAAAATGAGAGAGAAATGACAAATGAAAGAAAAGTCACCCAAGAGCACCTCATGCAGAGGGAATTGTTGCTAGCACTTTCTTATTTTAATTTTTTTGCTTCCCCCGTGTTTCCCAAAGATACCTGTTTGCGTATGTGTATTTACAAAAGGGAAATCACCCAGTACATTATTTCCCTTAATAGATGAGAAACATCTTGGCATGCTTTGAAATTCTCTCCTATGGTATATTTCCTGACACATCAGCCCACGATTTAAGTAATGAATGCCCCATCACTGGACTTCTAGGTTGTTCACAGCTTAGGGGTAAAGCAACAGTTTAGGGGGACAGTGACTGAGGTCTTTGGGACTAAATCGTTGTACACAGTCATATTTATTTCCTTAGGAAAGGTTGTTGGGGGCAGATGGCCACATCCATAAATGTGCTCATTTTAACGGATTTTCAAATTGACAACTTACCACCTACCTTCAGCTGCAAGTCACCTGGTAATCAATCACAGTGCAGTTTGAAAATGCAAGCTGAGCAGAAGGTTAAAGAAGGAAAAGAAAAGAAAAAGTCAACATTTCCATTAGTTCCACCTCTCAGGGGAATTCCTCTTGGCAGTTTGGAGCACAACCTGCCAGAGTTTTTCCTATATGGACACAAACTTACGTTGATGAATTTTACATCTATGAAATATGAACTCACTCTTTTCTTATTCATAAAACCCTTTTAAAATGAAGAAGACTGTCTCCATTCTCTCTTTTTTCTGTTCTAATCACATCAAAAGCCTGGACCCACCTGAGTCTCCTTTTTCTGCTGGTGCCATGACCCAAGGGTTGACTATTTCTCATTCACTTGTTCATTCAGCAAATCTTTATTGAGCACCTTTTGTGGGCCAGACATTGTTCTCAATGATCAATAAATGAGCCAGAGAAACATCCCTCTCCTGTGGAGTTTATAATCTAGAAAGGGAAAGAGACAATAAACAAGGAAATATTCTAGCGCAGGGCATTGGAGAAAAGTACAGGTGACACGCGTGAGCATGTAACAGGGACGGCTTCCCTGAGGAGGTGACATCTCAGCTGAAACTGAAGAATGCATTGGCACAACTAAGAGAAGCAGTGAGAAGAGAGAGTTACTGGAAGCGGGCACAGCATGTGCAAAGGCCCTGGGGTGCAAGGGAACATGGCCCGTTCTGGGCACTGCAGCCAGGCTGGTGTAGAGCAAAGGGAGTGAGGGGAATCCCCATTGGGGATGTTGCTTGGACAGGTCCTCATTGTGATGCTGGCTAGGACTGACCTGGGTGTGGGGAGGTGGGATTTGGGTTGAGAGCAGAGGAAGCGTCAAGGGGCCTCTTGAGATTTTGGCCTGAGGCGGAATGAATGGTGGTGAGATCTGATGAGGGCCAGGCTTCTAGGAGATGGATATGAGTTGGAATGTGGATGCACTGAGGTATCTGTTAGTTGGTAGGGTTGCTGTGGAGGGGGTCAAGAGGTCAGGTGGGAAGTGGGTGAGAGGCTGGGCTGGGGGTGACCACTCAGAGTATCAAAAATGCAGCACGGGGACAGGCAGGGTGAGGGGCAAGGTGGCTCAGTGGCCAGAGCACCTGCTTTGGGGTCAAGCCTCCACCCTGGTTCTTCCTCTCCAACCTGAATAAGGACAGAGCTCGGTAAGGGGTTTGTGAGGCTCACACTGGAGGACTTTGGCGTGGCTTCATTTCTCTTCCCTTCCACAACTCCGAATATATTTCTGTGCCTGTTCGGTCCAAAGCCAGAAAAACTTAGACCAATGTAGCAAATGTTTTCTTCATGAGAGAGAGAGAGCTGGCAAATGCAGACAGCCTGAAACCATGGTGACCGGTATGATTTAGGAAAGCAGGGGGGCAGGTGGGGCACTGGTGGTATTAATAATAAGTCACCATGTGGATTTTCCCAGTATGGGTTATTGTATGGGGCAGGCAGTACGTGTGCGTATGTGTGTGTGTGTGTGTGTGCGTACGCACATGTGCAGGAGGGCACACACAGGGGTGGCTGTTGTGTGTGAATATGTGTGTAGGGGTCTGAATGTGTGTGGGACTGTGCGTGCATGGGTCGCAGACATGTGACTGTGTGTGTTGCACATGGGTGTGACTACATGCATATGCACTTTCACATAGGTATTCCAAGATGTGTGTGGGCCCATGACGAGTCCCATGGGTGTCTGAATGTTCCTTTACATGCACTTGTATGATCAGCTGTGTGCACACGGACATGTCTTAGTGTGGTCCTGTGCACATATGTGTAGGCATGTGAATCTGCTGTACACACATGTGCACGCAACGCTGTGTGTGACTCGTGTGCTTGGATGCAGGCATGTCTCCGTGCGTGTGTGGGTCATGTGTGTGTGACTCCAGAAGTGTGTATACACATTCTTAGATGTGCGTGCACAAGGAGAGCTTGTGTAAAACTGGAAATGAAAACCCAGTGTTTAGTTAACAATACCACACCGATGTCAATTTCCTGATTTTGAGAATGTCCCGGAGTTATGTAAGATGTTACTATTGCAGGAAGCTGCAGGAGGGGGCCAGGCACCACCTGTGAAATTTTTGCAACTTCCTAGAGTGCCTGTAATTATTTTAAAAAGTAAAAAAAAAAAAAAAAAAAGAATTTCGGAGAGGAGAAACACGAATTTCACACATTTTTGTGTCTCCTCAAAACAAGCAGGAGAAGATGGAAAAAAATCTAAGCAGACAACTACGATTTTTTTTTAAGTAAGATTTTAATTGAGAACAGGGTTCATGCTCCAAGTCTCCTGGATGGAGGATGGTGGTCCAGGTGCTGTGTGTGTGTGCGTGTGCGTGTGTGTGTTGCAGGCAGGGGTGTGGGGAGGGAGGCCCTGTCAACCCAGGCGGGTACAGCGGCACTAGCGGTCATGGGACCATCCGGGGCCACAGGAGGACCTGGAGAGAACTGGGGACATCGCAGAGTGAAGCTCAGACTCAGCCGCACGGGTGGATATGGGGAACTTCACGGGTGAACATTAGGAAATTTAATCAAGGTAGAGTGGAAAAGTCCTCCGCATCAAATATCTTGGGGCAGCCGGGGGAGTGAGGGACAGAGCAGCTAATCCCTGGGGGTGTCAGGTTGTCTGACCACCTGCCGCCTTGCGGGGGGTCCTCTCCAACAACCAGGATCCCATGTTTGAAGGGAGGGCTGGTGGGTAGGAAGGGAGGCAGAAACATGGAGATGCAGAGACGATGAGGCAGGGAGAGAGAGAGAGACAGGGGTCAGGCAGAACAGGGAGAGACACAGAGACAGAGAGGGAGAGAGAGACAGAGAGAAACTTTAAACATCTGCTGCTTGCTTTGAGCCATTATCTGCTTGCTTAGCAGGACCAGACCATGACTTTGTCCATTCAGTGGCATTATCTCAACAGGCCAGGAATGTATCAGTTCCCTATTGCTGTGTAACAAACCATCCCAAAAATGTAAAGGCTTAAACAGCAACAGTGAATTATTTCTCATGATTCCATGGTTCGGCCTGCATAGTTCTTGCCTGGGCTCATTTGTGCAGCTCTTGCTAAACTTGCTAAGAGACTAGATCTTAATTGTTCTCACACCAAAAAGAAACGATAGTTACCTGACAAGGTAGAGCTGTGGCAATCACATGGCAATACATGTGTATCCATCAACCCAACGCACTGCACACCTTCAACTTACACAATTTTACATGTCACTTCTAGCTCAGTAAAAAAAATGTTTTAGACCTTCTTCAAATTTCACTCATTGCCTTATTTATTCACTAATTCTCTTATCAGCTCACTAATGAACCATGTCCTGGTACAATACTATTTAACCACCCTTTAGGTCTTCCTCAACTTTCACCAGTGTTTCCTCTTCCTGGGAGTAATATGATGAAATTGTCCATCCTATTGTCAGGATGGTATTAAATGAGCGCTATTCAATCTTAATAGGATTCTGTTCTAGGATCCCATAAAGTATTCAAACTCCTCCAGTCTGTCTTTGATGACCTTGGTACTTTTGAGGAGCACTGATGAGAAATTTGGTAGAATGTCCCCCAATTTGGGCATGTCTGATGTTTGCTGGTAAGTAGATGGAGTTCATGCCTTTGGGGAAGGATACCACTGAAGTGCCATGTTCCCAGAACACCCTGTCGAGTGGTCATTGACGTCAATGCATCTCCTCATTGGTGATCATCTGGGTCCCTCGGTTTCCCTGCTGCCAGCTTGGAGCATCCGCTGGGAGGTTTCTCTTTGTGAATCACGGATGTCCTGGGGGAGATACGCTGAGACGACGCTCCCACTCTGCCCTCAGCCCCTTGCCGGCTGATTTTAGCGTCCATTTGCGGACCTTGCGTGTAAGGATTACTTGTGTTCCTGCTTCTCATCATGGCATTATCCACTGATTTGTGCATATGGATAGATCTGGGAGGTCCAGTCTGCAGGACGATTCCCAAGTTTCTAATTTAGGTTCTGTTGCTGCCCCACCCACCATGCCTCAGCTGTCAGTTCCTGAGTGTTGCAAATTTAGAGGGTTCTCTGGTCAGGACACTGAGAGTGGTCAGCACGCCGGGGAGCCAGTGCCCAGGAGGGCCCCTCAGCCAGTGGGACACGGGAATTGGCGTTCTCCGTGTCTCCCTGCCTCTGTCTTTCTACGCCCATCCTATCCCATGCGCATCGTTGTTCGTGGGCCTGCCTCTGTCTCTGCCTCTCTCTGGGGCTCTTCCATCCGGCTTCCCACCCCCAACCCTCCAAGTGCAAGCTGGAGGGGACCACAGCCCTGGGGGTCTAGGGATGCCCACTCCTTGGCTGCCAGCGTGCTGGGCAGGGAGGTGCTGCGGGCTCACTACCCTAATGGTGTCTGCGTTGGGCACACAGCCGGCCAGGAAATAGGAGCCTATAGGAGCCGATGGCGGCCTGCGGCCCCTTCTCCCCTGCTGCTTCCATGCTGGACTGCAACAGAGAGGCGGGGAGAGGGGCGGGTAATGTGGGACCGGGATGTATCTCCACTGCAGGCCTTGGGTGTCCTGGGAAAATGCATTTGACAACCAGGAGGGGGCGGGGAGGCTGGGCCCAAGGAGTCGGCCCCCCATGCTTGCACACCTCAGAGGTCACACCCCAGAGCCACACACAGCCATAAGCACGGGCACCCCACTGCTGCTCTGGCAATTCTTGGGGCCACACCCTCTGCCCCGCCAGGCCCCTGGGACACTTTACGGCAGGCTCACAAGAGTGTGCTCCCAGAGCCATAAACCTGCAGGCTGAGGCCCGAGGACCCAGTCAAGTTGCAGAAGTGCCTGAGGCCACATGCAAAGGTCTTTATACTGCATCCAACTTAGAGACACAATCCACGAGCTACTAGCATGGCCAAGTGCACATACAGTCCCCCATGCATGAACATATCCACATAAACATCCCAGACACACATGTTAGAATGCACACCCATGCTCACAGACACACGTGCACATGCCCACACAGTCTCAGACCCACAGTCCCGTGTCCACGCACACATGATCTCATCAACAATGCACACCATCATGGACACACACTCACACAGCACAGGCCCAGACGCTCCTGAAGCCCCAGCATACATGCAAACTGTGCTTCCCATATACGGCACCAAGATGCCTGGAAAACTGGCAGGACATGCCTTCCCAACACAAACACGGTCGCACACTCGGCCAGACAGACCTCTGCAGTCTGTAGGTGCATGCATTGGGCGTAGCTGCCATCTACCAATACACATGGGCTGAAAACTCACCTTCACACACCCTCTGCCCACGCTGGGGGTGACTCATCGTAAACACACACGGCCTCACAGATTCACGCACATGGAGGCATATGCAGAGGCAGACGGTCACCAAGGCACACGAGTGATGGCAGGCAGCGATGTATTCTGCCCTAGCCTCCGGTCACAGCTGCGGGTCTCCAGGCAGGAAAACAAACCCAGCCTGGCCTGACCTGCCAGTTTTTTTCCAGAGAGACTGGCGATCTGGATTTTTATGGGAAGCCATTAACATTTTTTTTTTAAAATAAGAAAACTAAAAATAGACCGTTTGCAGCCTGAACCAGAATTGACGGTCTCGACTCCAGCCTCCAATCTGCAAAGGGACCCTGACCACATCATTAATAGCTGGACATCCCCATGGCCTGGCTGAGCCTCTGCTTTCTCTTCTAGAAAATTCAGTCATAACCCTCCCCATTTCGAGGGCCTATCTGGAGGATTGTGGTGTGAAACCAGCTCAGCCAGGGAATGGTGGGGTGGGGGCCTCCTGCCCTCTCCATCTCCCCAAGTCTGCCTGCCTCTGTCTGTGTGTCCATCCAGTCCTTCTGTCCCGCCCCCCCCCCCACACGCACAAGTAGCCTGGAAGCCCAGGCAGGAAGCGGCCAGGAGGCTGCTTGGCTGAGCTGGGACTCAGGGGTGCTTTGATTTAGAAGAATCGGAAGTGTGTAGCTGGGCATGTTTGTGGGTGCGTGTGCGTGCCGGTGTTTCTGTGTGTACTTGGCCGGCGGGCCGCTGTGACACCAATGACATGCAGGACCATGGGGCTGTGCGTATGCACTCTGGGTGGGTATGGTGGATTCTGGGGTGACGTCTGGGCTCAAGACAGGCCTCTGCCTCCCCTCCCCAGGGACCTGAGCTCTTCATTTCCCTCAAGGGCCCTTTTGTGCCTTTTTGTGCTGAGCTGGAATCAAGGCCCCTGCATCCCTCTTCTATGGGAGGAGCCTCCCTCTGGACACTCCCCCTCCCCACCTCGGCTCCTGTCCTGGAAGTCACACTGACTGGCTTCTTCCCCTGCCAAGTTCTGTGACTTGGGCAATTCACCACCCATTTCTTTCTCTTTCCTTTCCCCCTTCACCTATTTCACCACCTCCTTCACTGCCCCTCTCTGAGCCTCAGTTTCCTCATCTGAGGAAGTGGGGAGAATAGCTCCCTGTCAGGCAGGGTGACTGCAAACATTAGAATAAGAAGAGAACAATTAAAAGAATAAAGAATTTAAAAAGCAAATGATCTGAATGGACATTTCTCTGAAAAAGACATATGGCCAATGGGAACACGAAAAGATGCGCAAGGTCATTAATCATACGGAAATGCATGGTGAAACCACCAAGAGCTACCACGTCACCCACTAGGATGGCTAGGATGCAAAATGCCAGATAACAACAAGCATCAGTGAGGATGTGGGGCAATAAGAACGTCTCACATTGCTGGTGGGAATGGAAAACGCAGCCGCTGTGGAAACCAGTCTGGTGGTTCCACAAAAAGTCAAACATAGAATTATCGTAGGACACAGCAAGTCCACCCCTAACTGTCCACTCAGGAGAATGCAAACGTACATCCTTACACAAACCCGTACACACATGTTCATAGCAGCGTGGTCCATATCACACAGGGACACTTGCAGGGGATGCTACCAACCTCACACATGTTGCTTCCAGAAGCAATGCACGTTCATTAGCAAAGCTTTGGAAGGTACAGAAATACCTGGGGGAGGGATTGTAAAAATTACCCATAGGCCACCATATTCTCTTACTTGTTTAAAGCATTTAAATTAAGGGGGAAGAATTCCCTGCTCCCAAACCAGAAACTTTCTAGAAAGAACAGCCTCCACACATATTCTGATGGAACTGGGCTCGCATCTCTGTCTCCCTATCTCTCTGTCTCTCTTTCCGCCCCCTCCCCTCCCACAGATTTGCTTTCCAAAGTATCATTGCATTGATTTTTTTCATTTAACTATCTCACACATTACTCCAAATCATCGCAGTATAGAGCTACCACTCTTCCTTTTTTAAAGAGTCTGTGTTTTTGCATAAGTAATCAATCCATGCACACGGGATGAAATCCCAAAGGCACAGAAGAGTTTCTGTTGGAAGTCTTTCCCTGGTCACCCAAAAGCCTGGGCTTCCAGGCTGCTTGTGTGTGTGTCTGTGTGTGTGTCTATGTGACAGAAGGACCAGTTGGACACACAGACAGAGGCAGGCAGACTTGGGGAGTTGGAGAGGGCTGGAGGCCCCCACCCCACCATTCCCTGGCTGAGCTGGTTCACACTGCAGTCCTCCAAGAATCAATACAATGATAATCAATCAATGATTACCGGCTGATTTTGTTTTCTGAGATCTTAGTCATATTGGGCCAAATGTACATACACAAATAAACATCAATGCACACTCTTGATGTATGTGAGTGTTATAAGATATAGAATAGATGACTATTATTATATATCATATAATGTATATAGATGTGTGTGTATATGTTATACAAGATATAACATAGAATTAGATATTATATGATATGGAATAGATGGTTATTACCATCTATTATATATAGGTTATATGTATAACTTATATGTATATATATTATATAATCTATGATGTAGAATTTTATACAACTCAGCCAGCCATGCACAGAGAGATGGGGAAGGACATACAGTAACAAGACTCATAGCTTTTTCTGACACTTGCCCAGTTCCACAGATGAGCATATATATATATTTTTTTGGACCCATATTTGTACTCTTTCTGTCCTCTTGGAGTTTTTCGGGATAGGAGGGGCAGGGTAAAAGCCTCTGCTTTTTTCCCCCAGTTGTATTGAGATACCGTTGACATACAGCATGGTTTCAGTGCAAGATGTACAATGTAACCATCTGATCTTTGTATATATTGTATCATGATGGTCACAGGAAGTTCAGCTAACATCCATCACCTTACCTAGTTACAATTTGTTTCCTTGTGATGAGAATTTGTAGGATCTACTCTCTTGGCAACTTTCAAATATGTGATACAGTACTGCCATCCTTCTACATAAAAACTAGCAAGCTCTATATATCTGTGCCCTGTTTTTTTTTTTAACCTAATAATCCTCCTTGGAGATTTTTCCAGATATATTCAGCAAGAGCCTCTTGCTCCCTATTTCACAGCCCTTCAATCTTTTGAACATTCCAGTATTTAGATGTATCAATTGATTTAGCCAATTATTAGGGGACAATTTGGCAGCTTTTGAAGGGTGCTGCAATGATACCTTGGACACCACAGCTTCACACATGCCTGGGAGAACGTCTGCAAGCATGTTTTTCAAATTGTTTTTAATTTTACAAAAGTTTTATTGCTTTAATTGAAGTGTCGATATACAATCATATTAATTTCAAGTATACAACACAGTGTTTGAATAGTTACCCGTGTTATTAAATCCTTAGCTTCACTGGTGTGGTTACTATCTGTCAACATAGGAAGATGTTATTGAATCACTGGCTATATTCTCTATGCAGTACTAGCATCCCTGTGACCAACTTACTTTGGGATTGAGAATTTCTGTGCTCCTTTATCCCCCACGCACCACCCCAACCCCTCCCCCGTGGTAACCCCCTGTCATCACTTCTCAGTGTCTCTGATGTACTGCTCTTTTGTTCATTTTGTTTTGTTTTGTTTTTATATTCCATAAATAAGCGAGATCCTATTGTATTTGTCTTTCTCCACCTGGCTTATTTCACTTAGCATAAAACCCTCTACGTGCATACATGCTGCTGCAAATGGCAAGAGTTCTTTTTTTTTAAATGGCTGAATAATGTGCCATCGTGTCTCTGTCCCGCCTCTTCTTTATCCATTCATCTATTGATGGACACTTTTCTTGCTTCCATATCTTGGTTGTTGTAAATAACAGGCATGTTTGCTCTCAAATATAGTGTATTGACTGTAGGGAGGGTGGGAATGCAGAGCTAATATTTCCTGGGGACAGAGTTTCTCTTTGGGAAGATGCGAAAGTTCTGAAGACAGATGGTGGGGACAGCTGCACCACAATGCAAAAATAGTTCATGCCACTGAACTGGACACATAAGCATGGTTATGGTGAGAAATGATTTTATGTGTGTTTACCAAAATCCCCAGGGGGACCTGCCCACAGTTGATGACCACAGAGGGGATCCAGTCATGGCCCCCAGCCCATGTCACCCACCAAGTGTTGACTATAGGCCACAAGCAGGCTGCTCTGACACAGAAGCCAGAAGAGGTGGAAGTGCCTCTCCTGGAAAGCCTGGCCAGGAAAGAATCAGGGGCCTCTCGAGCCTGGCCCAGCAGACGACTTCTGGCTCCAGGTCCCAGGGGAGAGTGCCTGGGGGAGCTCCAGGGGAGAAGAAGGGGAAAGCAGACTCTGAAAGGTAGGAGGTCTCAGAGGCGGGGCTCAGGGAAGGGAAGAAGTCCCAAGAGGGGTAGGCATCCCAGAAAGGGGAGGGGAAAGGCGAATCCCCAGCGAGCCAGAGGCTGCCTCAATCCAGGAAGGCTTCCTGGAGGCATGGCGTGCTTTGCCCTGGGAGGGTCCTTCACACCCCCTACCTCTTCGCACTGAGGCGTGGCCCCCATGAGCAGCGGCCAACCCAAGAACAGACCAGTGGACCCTTGCTGACCAAGGAAATAAAGCCTCCATTCAACATTCTCCCGGATGGCCAAGGGGTACAAGGGTGGGAGGGTGTGCTCCCCAGGCTGTCCCTCTGTTTATTTACCTGCAACAGGCCCTGTGGCCCTTCTGGGTCCCACTGGCTTCCTCATCTTCCTAACGGGGGTTGGAAGACAGGTGGGGTGAAAGACAGAACTTCGGCCCTTCTGTGTTTTGGAGGGTCCAGAGCCCCCACATTGTGTCTACCCTCACAGGTCTGCGTGGGCCCCCTCCTCCCCTTGACGCTTGCGTCCCCTTTCCCTCAGCCACAGGTCCCTTGCTGTCTCTGATCCAGTGGGACTGCACAGCCCTGCAAGGTGGGGCAGGACCGCAGCACCCCCGCCTCCCCGCCTGGCTAACTGGGGGGCCTGAGTTCTTCAGGACGGGCCACTGTCATTTGGTCTAATTCAGCCCAGGAGCTGTCACTAGACCTAATAAACAGACTCCCACCCTGCTTTGCCTCCCCCATCCCCTGCCGCCCCCTGTCACGGAGGGGGAGGAAAGAGCAGAAAGGCCCCCCAAGACTCAGTTTTGCCATCTAGGAAATGAACGCCTGCCTCTCTGCCCCCAGCACCACAGGGGCTGGGCCCAGGGGGCTGCTCCCAGCAGCCTCCCACCCCGAGATCCTAGACACCAGCCAGGCCATCCCTGCCTCAGTGGCCCCGGCAGCCCTCCAGGCCTCTCTCTTTACTCGGCCCCAAATGCAAGGTCACCATCTGTGGTGGAATTCAGAGTGTGTTTCAGGTTGGATCAAGCGCCTGGCGGGACAGGGCTGGCCTGCTCTGGACGGGGGGCCTAAGGAGATTCCTCGCAGGGTTTAATGGTTTACAGAGGTATGGACAGGGCTAAGGGAAACCAGCAGGAGGTGGGGAGGCAGGTGGGAGCAGATAATGAATCCCCAGAGAGAATCTTAGGAAAGGGCCTTGGGTGATCAGACATCCGGGCACCCAGTGGCCCAGTCAAGGGAACACACAAAACTAACTTTCACAACAAAAACATTCTTCTGGAGGATTAACTATTAAGCCCTTCACAGTATTCCGGTTTTGCAAGTGAGAACTTAAAGCACAGAAAGGGGTAGTAGTTTCCCTGAGGTCACACAGAGATTCAGTGGCAAGGCTGAGATTTGAGCGAAACCTGCCTGGGTCCAAGGCCTGTCTTCCTAACCAGAAGGCTATGGTGCCTTGGGGAATAAACACTAAGTGAATGTAATAGACTCTCGAGCAAGTCAGCCTTACTTCTTCAAAGGAAAGAGATTTCCAGAAGGGAGTCAGGATATTTTCTCTGGTTTGTCTGCTCGTTCATGCATGGAACTAATATCTTTCCTGAGGGCCACAGGCTGTGGACCGAGCAATGGCTAAGACACAAGGGCTGGGCTTAAGGAACAACAGAAAAAGCAAGAAGACCTCTGGAGGGAAGATTGGCAGACTGCAGTGTTCCCCTGCCTGGGTGGACACGTCAAGGGGCTGGGCTGAACGACCTATGAAGGAGCAGGTCCTCAACACCACTGGTTTGCCCAGTGTCCACCGTGGGGAGCAGTGCATCGTGGCCTATTTAGTGCTTGTGACAGCCCCAGGAGACAGATGCTGTTTAACCCCTTCTTTTTTGATGAGAAAACTGAGGTCAGCCCGGGACCCCACTCGCCCGGTATCACAGGTGGTACCCAACAAACATCTGTTGTGACCGTTGGATCACAGCTGCTCTTTATTTGTGATGTGACCCTCCGGCGGTATGCGGGTTCAAAGAGCAGACCTGGAAAATTCGGCTGAGGATTTACAGCAGGAGTTGTCGCCTGATGGCTCAGCCCAGTCAACGGTTGGGGGGTGGATTCATTTTCATGGTGGACTTGGGGTGGGGGTCAGAGGTGAGATTCCCCACGTGCGAAGTGAGGCGGTGAGAAGTCTCTGTTGCGATGACACATCCAGCTGATGGCAGAACTCGCACCAGGGTCCCCACCTGGAGGGCATCCGGGGCCCAATAAAAATCAGCTGGACACTCTGAGTGAGCACCTGCTCTGTGCCAAGCCCCACAGGTAGCCCTGATTTTATTTATTTATTATTATCCCCATGTCACAGATGAGGAAGTTGAGGCTCAGAGAGGGAAAGCCACCTGCCTGGCATCACACAGTCAGGCTGTTTACCAGGTCATCTAAGAGAGAATGAGAGAGAAACCCAGTCTTGGGGGAAATTCCAGTAGCTTCTGTGTGTGTTCAGGTGACAGTGGGGGCCAGAGAGATACATGTGGGGAACAAGAGCTATCTCACGTCTCTCTATCACTCCCCCTGTGAAGTCCCATTTCTCCCTCAACGAATATCACTGAACAATGCAACGTGGCCTGAAGATGCAGGGAAACGAGAGGCAGAGATAGCAGGGAGGAGGCATGGAGGAAAGTCTCATCCACGCACAACCCCCAAGTCTCCCCATCCTGGAGCTTCTGCCAACCGCACAAGCCCCTTTTACCGTCATTCCTACATCATCACCCCCACCCCCACCCTGTCCCCTGGTAGAAATAACACGCCTCCTCTGTCATCATCTCTCGCCGGAGAAGGCTGTTCTTATATTTACAGGCGTGGGGTTAACTGGGGAAAGGTTTCTGGATAAAGAAGGCTGGGATTAAAATCCCCACGCCTGGCCAACCACATGACTTCACCTCTCTGGGACTCAGTTTCACCATCGATAAAGTGAGATCAATCATCACACCTCATTTGTTGGAAGTATAACCTGATATATGCCAGAAGAATACCCAGCGCCCAAGGGGGCTTCAGTAAGTCTTAGTTGCTATTCTGTTGGCCTTGACGGTCGTGGTGTGTGAGATAGAATTGAAGGACCCCCCCCGCCCCCAAATGGCAGGAACTGTGGGCAGGGGGGAAACCAGCCTGGGCTGCAGAGAAAAGGCATCATTTCATGAGTCAATGAAAATCGCAAAGATAAGGTGACATGGGTGGTTCCCAGCAAACCTCCCTCCCCCGGGGAGATCTATTAAAGAAGTACCACCGTGGCATTGAGAATAGAGATGTTCATTGAGTTTCTGACACCCAGGGAACACACCCTTTAATTAAATTTGTCAATAGCGAAAATTCCTCTCAGTTGAAAGAGCACAGATCCAGGGGCCAGTGTAGAGCTGAAGTGAACGAGAGGGTTCATGAAATCAAGCTCTCTCTCTCTTTTCGGTACACAGACTCTGGAGTAACATAAATCTTGGAGCCTTAGTTTCCTTATCTGTAAAATGGGCATAATAAGGACCCCTCCCCACCCCCGCCACCAGTTCGATAAAGAAGTGATTAAAACACCCACATTTCAGGGCCTGGCACTTTAACTATCATTATTTAACTACTAGTTAACTATCATTCTTTTCTGAACTAATTTTTCATTGAAGTAGTGATACCAGCTCACAGAGGACATCAGTTCAATCAGAAATTACTTCCTTATGATTTTTAAAAGACTGGGAACAAATAGTCTGTATTTCGACCATTTTTAATGGGTTTAATTATGAAACTAACTCTTGGTTCACCAAAAATTCAACAGGACAAAAGGGTGTGCTGTGAAAAGAGAGGCTTTCCCCCACCCTTTTGAAAAAGATTCAAGGGCTTTTTATTGTTTTTTATTTTTAGTTGTCATGATTACTATAACTTCATCTGCCTAGAAGGCAGTCTAGTCTCATGCCACGGCCTTGGAATGAGACCAGTGGCTTCGAACTGTGATTCTCTTACTTATAAGCTATGTAGCCTTGGAAATGTTACTTAATCTCTCTGTGTCACCTTGAGTAAATGACTTAACTAACCTCTCCATGCCTCGGTTAATGTGACATTTCTTAGAGCAGTTCCCAGCACACACTTCCATTATCCCATGCGTATTTTTCTCAGCCATCCGAAGATATCTATGCAGGTAGCATTTGCAAGTGTTTCCCAGACTGGAAACCTGGAATCCCTATTTATTTCCTTTTTTTTCTTTCCTCTTCCTGCTTCCAGCTTTCCTGAAGGCTTCTGGAATGGCTAGACACCCTGTAGAACAGGCCGGCAACCTTGCCTGCTTGGGAACAGGGACTCTTCGGCAAATACTGGGGTGTGTGCACGGCAGGGGGGAAATGTCTGACTTTGTGATGCTGGCGTCCAGGGCTCCGAGCGGAGCTGGATGGCAGGAGGGAGTGGGCAGTGAGGAAGGGGTGGCTTCGGGGACTGGGGCAGGGGGAACACTGAGTGATGCCCAGCTGACTGTGCCCCTGCTGACACCTAGTGGAAAGATGGAATTATTGTCTTTTCCAGCCAAGGCTCTTCGCAGATTGCAGCGTCCCCCAGAATACCTACTGGACCTCAAACAGGCAACATGTAAGCCGAGAGAGGGAGCAACTTCCTGGGCGTCACAGATCTCCTTGGCTGCCCCAAGCAGGTTTGAAGAACCCAAGAAATCATTTTAAATGAGGGTATTTTGGGGGGACAGGTAAGTGAGCTCTCAGGCCTTGAGGTAGTTCGTGGGAGAGAGAACATGTTTTCTGAACTTTCTCTCCCTCCACCAGGGAGCCCACCCGTATTACACCACCCTCACTCCCAGGTCTTTTCTCTCCTCTGGCCATCTGTTCATTGGTTTCTAACTCCAACAAAAATGTTTGTGAGCCTATAGTGACATGTAGGGAAAAGAATAGATTCAAACAGACAACAAGAAACCCTGCGATTGTGGAGTTCGTACCCCAGTGGAGGAGTCAGAGGAGAAACAAGTAAACAGATCTACACATGGGATTATTTCAGGTACTAATAGGCCAATGAAAGAACATGGTAAAATGATAGGAGGGAATGAATTTGTGGATGCCAGGGGTGGAGGTGGGGAGGTGGGGGAAGAAAATTTTAAAGTTAGCCAGGCTCGGGGAAGGCCCCTCTGAGGAGGTACATTGAAACCATAAATTATAGGAGAGGGAGAAAGCTCTCGAAATACCTGGGGGAAGCCAGCAAGCACAACCAGTGCAAAGGCCCTGGGGCAGCACTGAGCCCGTTGGAGGAACAGGAAGCCCGTGTGGCTGGAGCAGAGGGGGCGAGGAGGAGAGACGGAAGAGGGAAAGGCAAGGAGGGGACGGGCGGGTCGTGGGGGGCCTGGTGGGCAGCGGGGAGGACTTGGGCTTTGAACACGAAGGAGGTGCGAGTCCCGGAGGGCTGTGGGCAGAGGACGGAGACTTGACTCAGGTGCTCACGGGCGCTCTCTGGCATCGGATGTGGGGAGGACAGACTGTGGAGGGTTAGTACTGCCTCTGCGCGTCATTGCTCACCTGGACCCCCACAGGAACCCGTGCCCTGGTCCCGCAGCACCTGCCCTCACCCTGCTCCCCACGGTCTGTCTTATCCAAAGCCACCAGAATAAGGTGGCTCTGCTAGGTCCACACCCTAATCCCCAGAACCTGTGAATAGGTCGCCTTATATGGCAAAAAGGGACTGTGCAGATGGGATTAGGGATCCTGGGATAGATCACAGTGCATCATCTGGTGGGTCTGAGATAATCGCAGGGGTCCTCATAAGAGGGACTCAAGAGGGTCAAAATCAAAGGAGGTGTGACAAGGGAACCAGAAGTTGGGAGTGATGTAGGGCCGTGAACCTAGGCATTGCAGTGGCCTCTAGAAGGCAGAAAAGGGCAATGGAACGTAGTGTCCCCTGGAGCCTCCAGAGGGAACAGCGCCGCCAACAGGGCTTGATTTTAGCCCCTTCAGACCAATTTGGGGACTTCTAGCTCCAGAATTGTAAGATAATAAACTTGTGTTGTTTTCAGCTACTGTGGTAATCTGTCACAGCGGCAGTAGGAAACTAATACAAAAGGTCTTTGCAATGTGTGTCACGTGACAGTGCCCTGCTGGACCATATTAGACTCGGAGGCAGGAGGAAAAATATGTGCCTCTCGATATATGTTTTATATAATTTTTTCATGGTTAAATATGGTTAAAAACCCCCAGAAGTAGATATTGAAGATGTTATTGCTGTGTTTACTCCCATTAAATGCAGGAAAGTAAATTTATACTAAGTTCTTAATGTGAATTTTAATATACTACTTGTCAGTTTCAATATTTTTTCCACGATGTTCTAGAGGAAAATAGCCGTTAAAAAATAGATGCATGTATATATAAAACAGGTAAAGAAGGGCATACGACTTTGCTTTTGCTTCAGACTACAATATGGCTTGGCAAGGCACAGCAAAAACCTGTCTTGATTTAAAGTTTTAAAGTGTTGTTCACCATGAGATTGTTTTTACCGTTGATTGGGGGTTTTAGAATATTGCGTTAAAACGCTATCTCGATTATTTAGTTTTTTTGCATCCCTCTTCATTTTTGCCCCTAATCCTGGTCTCGGGGAGGGTGAGAGGAAGCAGATTTTACAGCAGTCTGCCCCTAAATTCTTGCCATCACCTCCCTCCCCTTAATACCATGTCTTTAAAAAAAAGAAACGAAAAGACTGGTCTAAAATGCTAACAAGTTAGCTCTAGGTTAGGGGATGAAAAGTCGTTTTAATTATCTTCTTTCTATGTCTGGCTTTCCTCCCCAAAAATCCTTTACAGCAAGTTCATGTAGAAAGTGGTTTGGGACGAAGCAGTATGGTAAATATCTGTAGGCACTTAGTGATATTTTAAATAAAGATTCCATCTCTGAGACGAACTCAGGAAACATCGTCTTCAGATTTTTTAGCAACATTTGTCTTGGATTGTTTTCATAGAAAGGGCGTTGACAAAATTGTAAAGGTGTGTGTGTGTGTGTGTTGGGAGTCTTGGACGTTTTCTTGCTTTAATTCCTTCCACCTTCCATTGTCTCCAGCAGAGTGATGGGTTTTCAGGAAGAGCGGAGACCATCTCGGCTGACCGCAACCAAACAATATACATTTCAGCGCTACAGCGGGACAATTTCTGTACTATAATCTTTTTATAAACTTTAGAGAAGGAAAACTTTCGTCAGTTTCCGTAGTGTAGCGGTTATCACGTTCGCCTCACACGCGAAAGGTCCCCGGTTCGATCCCGGGCGGAAACATCTTTTTCTCCCTATATGTATCTTTAAAACCTATTTCGAAGAAATTGGTATACAAATTCTTGTTCCGTACTTTTATTTTTAAGGTTATCTCAAAGTAATGGTTGGTTGTATGATTTTGCCGAAAAGTTTTACATGGACGGTGAAAAGAAAAAGTGAGTAAATCCAATGCTGGTGTTGGGTGGGAATCGAACCCGGGGAAACTGTTTAGGAGAACAGTTTCCAGACCCTTCTCCCACCAACGCTACGGCAAGTCAGTTCCTTTCCTAAGCCTTATTAGTGGGAGTATTAGCGTTATGACTGGGTGATACCAAGTTACGTGGGGGAGTCCTGCTCCTGCGTCCTCCCCCGCGCCAGAATACACCGTCCATGGGACGTTCCACGCCACTGGCCCGGAGGGCCGTGCCAGCGCGTCCCCCCAGCACCGGGGGCACCTTGGTGCCGGCCGAGCGGTGGCCAATCCCAGGTCGGCGGCTGGGCCACTCGACTTCCGGGTCAAAGGGGCCTGAGCCGCCGGGTCCCCCGTGTCCGCCTCCGCTGCTGTCCCGCGCGCTCGCCACTTCCGGGGCCGCAGTCCCGGGCATGGAGCCGTGAGAGTGAGGCGCCTCCGGCCCTGGGACGCCCTGCCCAGCCCGGCTGCCGCCCCGAGCCGGCCCCGAGCCCCGGTGAGCAGCGCCCGCGCGCCCCGTCCCGCCTCGGCCGCGACTCTGAACCCGCCATTGACTGGCCTTCCCGGCTCACCCCCCCTCACCCCCCACCACCCCGGCGTCGCCATTGGCCGGACTCCTGTTTCCAACAGCCCCCGCCTCGGTTTCCCCTCCGACCCGGCTCCTTCTGACCAGCCCGCCACCTCCGCTGACTGGGGCACTTCTCAGCCTCTCCCCGGCCCGGCTTCCACACCCATCCCCTTAGTGCCCAAGCCGCCTGGCTCTGGCCCCTTCTGGGGGTGGCCGCACCCAAAAACTCCCTCCTTCCCTGCAGGCTCTGGAGGTCCTCTCCCCGTGCAAACACATGCTCCCGATACGAGAGCAGAGGCCACCTCCCTGACCTGCATCCTGTCCTCAGCCGCTGCACCCCTTCCCAGCGCTTGGTCTCCCGCCACCACATCCCCTTCTCTCAGCCTCCCGCCGAGGCTTGTCCAGCTCCGGCCCACCTTCCCACACAGCCTTAGATGAGCCTTGACACTTCCCCATCCACTCCGCCGCTGAACCATCAGAAGTAGCCGTTCTCTTTTCCCCCACCGCAGACACCTCGCCCCCCTGCCACGCGCCCCCACGGTGACGAATTCTCTTGTCTTAGCGCAAGAAGGAACCTGCTTTCCAGGAGCAGGGACCAAAGTCCAGGAGGTGTGCGCTGTGATCACCAATCCCTGTAGTCCCGATTGGGTCCTGGGGGAGTTGGGCCCGGTGGGAGGAATTTTCTCCCAGGTGCGTGTGGACAGTGCTACAGGGCAGTGAGGCATCCCTAGAATCTACCCAGGTGGAGCGTCAGACCCCAACAGTCGGGACTCCCAGGTGGAAGGAGAGAGAGAGTGGGTTAGCCAGTCCTCCCCTTACCCCTCCTTGTTAATGACACATTTACTCTGTCAAGGTCTGTGTCCCACACATGCAGCCGGAATGGAGACTTTCTGGACCCTTTAGAAGGTCAGTTGTGCTGGTGTGGGGTGGCCAGGAAGGCTGGTGTGTGGGCTTGTAGAGTTCATTTGCCTTCTCTGGGAAATAGACATCTCCAGGAAGTGGTTTTCTACAGCCCTGGGGTTATTTCCCTCTGGGACAGTGGGCGGGGACCCAGGCCAATAACTACAGCTGGGTGTGCTCTTGCTGGAGACTTTCTTCCCATCCAGCATCCTCCTCCAGCTGTCCCGGTAAGAAGCCCCTGAAAGACTGGTGGAGAAAGACGAGAGAGTGCTGACTGTAGCTGGATTTGGTGGAGTTGGGCTGCATCCAACCACACCTAACTTAGTGAATGGTTGTGGATTCTGGCTCTGAAAGGAACTTTACCCCAGTTCTCCCCTGGGTGTGATTTTCAATAACTTGTTAAGTCAGCAGTGCTGGCTGTCACATAGCTTCTGCTATGACAGGTATTTTATTTGTGCAGTCTCAATTTAATCTTCACACAAGCCCCAAGCATAGGGACTGCAGTCTCATTTTATAGCTGGTGAAATGAAAGCACAGAGAGGTTAAGGGGTTCCCCCATGGTCACACAGACCAGAAGTGGTCGAGCCAGGATTTGAACCCCTCTGTCTCTGATTCTAGGGACCACTCCTTTCATCCCTGGACTGAGAGAGAAGCCAGTGCTTTTTTGAAGGGACGTTTTGCTTCACCTCTTCTGCATGATCTCCTTCCTGTGACCTGTCTGTGCTTGCTTTTCTTTAAGCCTCTGGGCACCTGCCTGCCCCAGGGCCTGTTCATCAGGAAGTTGGTTAGGTGCCAACCAAACCAGGGGTCCTTTTGACTTTAGACAGCGTTCCAGCGAGGGCAGGGACTCACTCACTGAACCTAAAATGTTGATTGAGTGCTTCCTGGATCAGGGCATCCAGCAGGAAGAGGATAGATGTGCGTGCCTGTGGAGCTGACATCCCAGTGGGGAGTATTCAGTCCTGAGCAGAGGCTCTGAGTCTCAGCACCTGTGGTATCTGGGGCCCGATCAGGCTGCGTAGTGGTCAGGGGAGGTCATCCTGCACAGTGTGGGCTGTTTAGCAGCACCCCGGGTCTCCATGCCAATAGCATGCATCCCAGTCATGACAACCAAAATGTCCCTTTGGGGGCAGAATAGGCCTTGCTTTTGACCCACTGGGTTAGGGGACCCCACTGACCCCAGGAGACTCTATTCCATCATCATCTATCTTCCTGAGGCCCTAGGATACTGCCCATGTTTAAATACACCGAGTGGGAGGGAGAGGTGACTCAGAGACATGGGGTCGCCCTGGTTTGTACTGTCTGACCCATCAGGGACTTATTCTGAGGGCTAGTGTGAGGCCGAGGCCCTAGCTCACCCCTTTGAGAGCAGCTGTTCCGGAAGGAGTGGTATGCAGCAGACCAGGTGATGGATGGGGGTGACAAGGAAACAACTTTGGATTGGGTACCAAGAGAGACCTCGGAAGAGGTGATACAGGACCCGAAGGAAAAAAGGGAGCATGTCGTACAGAAAGCAGGAAAGGGTGTCCCAGGCAGAGGAACTGGCAAGTGCAAACGCCCTGAGGTGGGAATGAGTCGGTGGGTTTAGGGGAGAGTAAGGCCAGCGTGGAGGTCATGGTCGAGGACAAAGGGAGAAGGTGAGGTCGGGAAGGCCACCTGAGAGCAGCCCCCGTGGGGAATTTGGGATTACCTGGTTTCTGGCAAGTGCCTAAGGATGACCTGGAGTCCTCTGAAACTGCCATCTTCCCAGCGACTTCTCCCTTGGGAGAACCAGTCATCCAGAAATGCTGGCTTCTGGCAAATGCCAGGCACCCTCTCAGGGCAGGGCCTGACCATCTGCCTCGTTAGCACACCTACGGATTGGGTGTTCCCCTCAGGAGACGGGAGGGGAGAGAAGGGGCAAGGGCTGGCTGTCCCGGACTGCTGGGAGTTTCAGCCCCGGGGTGTCTCCACCTGCAGGCTCCGCCACCCTCCTGAGGTCAGCCAAGCGGTTAATGCGGAAAGTTAAGAAGCTTCGCCTGGACACCGAGAGCACAGGAAGTTGGAGAAGGTAAGGGGCATGGCTTCAGGAGCCCTGATTGGTGGGGATGTTGCAGAGGTTCCTAGGTTTCCAAAAGCTTTCCTTCCGTCTGGGGAGACGCCTCTCCTGCTCCCCGGGCCGCCCCCTTTGCTTCTGCGTTTCCCCAGGCACTGTTCTGTGGTATGTGAGGAGGCAGTGTGGGGGTGCAGCCTTCTCAGCCTCGGGTCTACTGACATCAGGACCAGGTCGTTTTCTGGGGCGGCTGTTCTGGCCACTGTGGATATTGACCAGCCTCCCTGGTCCCCATTCACTTCATGCCAGGAGCACCCCCAGTTGTGATAAGCACAGATGTCCCCAGTCTCCTCCCCGTTTCCCCCCAGCACAGGATCAGCCCAGCTGGGAACCATAGGCTTCATGGTTGGGATGTGGGTTCTGGGTCCAGCAGACTCTGGCTCCTCTCCCCTTCCTCATGGGGTGACATGGGTGGGCCATTTGACCTGTCTGAACCCACTCTCTGGTCTCCCAAATTGGGGGTGACCCCAGAAATCACCACCCAGGGTTACAGTGAGGATTCAGTGTGATTATACATGCAAGCCTGTGCCCTGGGTAAATCCCACCTCTGGGGGCCTGGCACGAGGTGAGGAGACTGTAGGAATCCCTCACCCAGTTGACCCATCTCCTTGTCGGTTTTCCAACACCCTAAGTAAGCGTGAGCCATCCGGGAGGCAGGAAGGGACCTGAAGCTGCCTCTGGAAGACACGTGATGTCTGCCCAGTGACTTATTCCCCTGATGCAGGCTTCCCGTGTCTGGGGAAACACAGGTTGGGGGCTGGTTAGCGGTGGGGACCCGAGTCTCCCTTCTCCAGTGCATTAGGTCCTGGGTGGCCCAGGCTGGGCTACACACAGACTCTGTGTAAGGCTGGCTGTCACGGTGGAAGGCCTGGGTGGTGCTGGGGGCAGCCCCCTCAAGGCAGGGATTGGCCCGCTGTTTCCTCCAGGACACTGCACTGAGGGCTACTCGGAGGCATGCCTTCCTCCAAAGCATGGTCGGCCTTCCGCTCCTCGCCTCCCCTTGCCCAGCGCCTTCCCAGCGCCTGCCTCCCTTCCTGTCTCATCCCTCTGTGTTCAGCCTGAACTCTCCCGGACTGGCAGCCCACACCGAGAATCCACTGTTTCTTCTTGCATTCTGCCTGTTTCCCTTGCCACAGCCCCTGTGCAGGTCTCCAGCGGATCAGAGCTTGCAGGGCTCAGAGCTCGCAGAACTCCCATCGGGCCTTGACAGTGACCACACAGGCGGTCAAACCCGAGCAGTTGCCAGTGGCGTTCATAGGCTGTGCGGCATCCAGCCTATTGGCAGCAGGAAAGTGTAGGTGGATCTGGCCTAAGCGGCTTGGAATTCACTCTCATTTCTCCAGCTGTGTAAACTCTTGCCTTGAGAAGCCCAGCACAGGCTGGCACTGGGCGGGAACAGCGGTGTCTCCTTCACCTGCTCCTTTGTCCCCGCCTCCCTGGAACCTCTCTGCTTCCGAGCCAAGTGCAGGGCCTGGGCAGAGCACCAAGCCTCAGCCTGTCTGGGAGCTCAGGCTGCCCGGCCACATCTAGAACTTTCTCCCGATGTTTCATTTCATTTCTCATCTCCTGGGCCGTATTTTTGCTCCTTGGGCCATCTGCAGCGATCAGAGGCAAGACCGTTTTGATTGTACTTTGCTATGGGAATAAGCCACGTGATTTTGCGAGGGCTTCCACCAGGCTCTGGTTGCTGGGGTCCCCTTTGGGAGGCCTGGAGGCCACTATCCGTTATTCTGCTGTAAGCAAAAACCGGAGTTTGGGGTGGGGGCTGGGCTGGTCAGAGGAGCCCCCGGCTTGGTTTTCCAGGCTTGCTGCCAGCAGCGCTTGGGGCTTCGTGGGATGTGGTGCTCTCAGGTGGCCGGCCCGGCCCCTACCTCCCGGCAGGTAAACCGCAGCTCTGCAGCGGGCAGGTCATGCTGCGTGTGACCCTCAGCAAGTCCCCAGTCCTCTCTGGGTTGGGTTTGTTTGACCCAAGGGCCCCGAAATCTCTGAGGGCCCCATATGATGTGCTGTGGTCGGTGTCATCGAAACCACCGTGGGAGGAGCCGGAGAGACTGGGCTCCTTGCGGCTGGGGGCGGGACACGCTGGCTTGCTGTTTCCCCTGAGCCGCTGCCAGCCGTTTGAGTAGATCTACTGAGAAGGGCCATTTCTCCCTGTCATTTGTTCTGGGGTCAGTTGGAAACCAGCCCATGGAGGCGGTGCTCAGAAGCCATCAGTGCCTCTCTGGCATCCTTCCCCCTGCCTCTCGAAGCAGGCGGGGGCCCTTCCTCCTACAGTGGCCGCTCTGTGGGGTGTCTTGTGAGTAAGGGGCAAGGCTGTCTGGGAATCGGAAAGCACCTGGGAAAAAGGGTGCCCAGCTCTGCCTGTTACTTCTCTAAAGCCTTTGGCCCGTGCTGTGCCGGCCTCGGGTACAGCCCCCACTTCCGGCGAGCAAACACTGGCATCCCCCAGAAAAGCCGCGTGGTCCGAGGAGTCCCGGCGTCCCCAGGGCCTCCAGCCATGTGGTGCCCAGGGAGGAAAGCAAGGCCACCCTGCTTCCTTCAGCTGGACTCGTTAGATGGCTTCGGCTCTTCCAGAACCGGGTCACCGTGGCTGTGTTTAGATTTCCCTAAAGCAAATATTTGCCTGGCTGGTCCAGTCCGTTCAAGAAGTGTGCTCCGTAGCGAGGGTGGGGAGGGGCTGGAGGAGAGAGTGGGCTGTCCTCTGAGGGGAGGGCATGTGCCCCTGTCACCTTCGGGCTGTGCTGCCTTTTTGCCTGAGCACCTCCAGGGAGGCACAAGGGTTTCCCTTGCTGGGCAGCAAGCTAATGACACGGGTGACAAGGTTTGGTGATCAGTTAAATTCATTGTGCTCACTTCTTTGTATGTGAGTGAGTGTGACTCCCAGAAGGCTTAATACGAGAGATCCCATGGCCCTCTGTGGAACCCCTGCTGTGTGCAAGGGACCACACGTAGCTCTGGGGACACCACCATGACGGGTCAGGCAGTCAGTGAACAACCATTGTGACAAACACTCTGAGGGTGGCAGTGACGGGGTGGCATGTGAAGGACTAAGAGGGAGACCGTCTTTGGTATGGATGGTCAGGGAATGCGTCAGAGCCTGACAGGCATTTACACTAAGAGCTCACCTAAGAAGTTAGTCAAACAGAGAGCATAAAGAAGGGTTCCAGGCAGGAGGGACAACACATGCAAAGGCCCTGGGGTATGCGGATGCTGGCCTGTTTGAGGAGCTGGGAGAAGGCCAGTTTGGCTGGAGAACTGATGAAAGGCGGAGACCTGGCAGAGGTCAGAGAGCCTTGAAGGCTGTGCTGGGAACTGGTGTTTACCCGAGGGGCTACGGAAAACCAAGGGAGGGTGTTCAGAGTTTCAGTTAAGGGATCAGATTTGCAGCAGTGTGCAGCGTCCACTTGGGAGACAATTGTAGTCACTCAGCAGAGAGGGAATGGTGGCTTGGATGTCTGAAGCATTCGTGGTGTTGGACAGACTGGAACAGCTCGAGAAATATCTGGGCAGACGGGGAAAGCTGCATGGGGGGGCCACGCTCGTCCGGAGGGGTGGGAGTATGTGCAGAGGAGCAGCTTGTAGGTGGGCCTGGGGCCCCACCCCCCTTCCCATCCTCTCCCTTCCTCCTCGTAGCTTCTTGCTGAATTCTGAAGGGGCGGAGAGCATGGCTGCTGGGGTGCCAGCGCCCGGCCGGGGCGATGCGGTCGCGATGGAGGACCCCGCGGCCCGCTTCCAGGTGCAGAAGCGCTCCTGGGACGAGCTTCGGAACATCATCCATGGTAGCCGCAAGAACTCGGGCCTTGTCGTCAACAAGGCGCCGCACGACTTCCAATTTGTGCAGAAGACGGACGAGTCAGGCCCCCACTCCCACCGCCTCTACTACCTAGGTAAGCCCTCCAGGTGGCCTTGGGCCCGGGGGGCTGCCCTTAACCAGGGGCAGTGTTCCCTGGATGGCTGTTCTAAGTCCCGTGATCCTGTTAGCCAGAAGGTCCGAATAGACGGGCCTGGCCCTGGGCAAACTGTCCCACAAAGCTGAGCTGCCTGTGGTGACATCCCGTTGCTCTGATGGTGCAGGGGTCCCGCAAGGGGGTCAGGCCTGTAGGTAAGCAGAGTAGGGGCGGTCCTGCCCCAGCTCTTGGGGCAGCAATACGGTTTGGGCCTCGTACATGGGGGGGCCAGGGCCCCTGCGATTGTTTCGCCATCCCGGGTCAGCTAGGCTCACCGCCTGAGTGGCTTTCCAGGCCCCGGGACTGGGTGGGGCTGGGCCAGAGAGCAACAGCACACGCCCAGCAGTGGGAGGAAGTCCACCAGGCGCTCGCTGTGGGTGGGTGTGTTAAGGAGGATCCCGAGGCTCAAGGGAAAGTGCAGTGATTGCATAACCACGTTCACGGGATGACAGGAGACGTGCTGCCTCTGCCCTAGATCGCTGGGGGAGCTTGTTCATTGCTAGTCACTTCCTCCTGCAGGCCTGGGCCTCACTTTCTCTGTCACCTGCAGTTTATCGTTTGCCGTCCCTGCCTGGCCACCTGAGGGCCTGCAGGGCACTGATTAGTATCTTGTATGCCGGTAGCCTCAGCGGCTGGGCCAGGGCCTCACTTCTGGTCAGAGGACAGTAAATGTCTGTTGGGCAGGTGGGTGTTGCCCTACTTTGCCTAAGGGTCTTACCAGGCAGGAAGGAACCTGTTCCAAACGTGTTCCTTTGAAAGCAGCCTGATACATGGCTGGTGACCCGAGACAGGACCTCAGCTACAACACTGGACATTCGGGGCCAGGTCGCTGTCTGCGTACCCTCCGCCCCAGGGGCAGTGCCTGCAGACGAGCAGGTGTCAGTCAACACCCTCTGCCCGAGGCTGACCCCCTCCCAGTGACCTGACGGTGACGGAGATGGACGCCAGACGGCTGTCCCCTGCCTGCAGGCAGCCCAGCCCCTCTTGATGGAGACCCACGTGGAAACCAGATGGCGGCCCGGCAGCACAGCATTAGAGCCGGGAATGGCCTGGAACGGGTGGGCATGTGAAGGCCGTCTGGGTTTGGAACCCTGGTTTCGTTGGCACCCAGCCACGCACGGGCCGTCCCCTACCTTCTGTGGCCGCTGTGACTGTGGGTGCCAGAGGTCACATGGCGCACAAAGCCGAAAATACGCACAGTCTGGCCCTTTGCAGGACGTTTGCCAGCTCCAGCCCAGGGAGATCAGGACAGGCGGGCTTCAGGTTTCACTGACCCAAGATGGAGTGGCTTGTGGGGACTGAGTAGCCAAGACGTGTGGCCTCTGGTGGCCTTTGCCTCAACCTCGTGAGCCTTTTCTCCCAACACAGTTGCCCACCGCTCACTTGCTTGGGTTCAGGGTGCCGTCCTGGTCAAGGCACTCATGGGAGTCTGCTGGGGCAGCTGCTGGGACACATCGCCACAGCCTCAATGACAGATGTTTATTCTCCCGTTTCGGAGACCAGGAGTCCCGAAAACTGTGTGAAACCAAGGAGTGTGCTCCCTGGAAGGCTCGAGGGAAGAATCCGGTCCTGCCTCTTCCAGCTCCTGGTGGCCGCTGGTGGTCCTCCGCTTGGGGCCGCATCACGGCAGTCTCGGCCTCCCTGGTCCCGTGGGCCTCCTTGGTGTGGCTGAGATCTCTCTCTGTTTCCCTTACAAGGACCTGTGATTACATTTAGGGCCTGCCTGGATCATCCAGGCTCATCTCCCCAGCCCAAGGTCTTCAACTCAGTCCCATTCTAGAAAGTCCCTCTTGCTAAGGAGGCCACCGAGTCACAGGTCCTGGGGATTAGGACGCAGACCTCTTTCGGAGTCATTGTTCAGCCTGCCACAGAGCTGCCAGAAGACAGAAGCCCTCCAACTAGTTTGAGCCACCCAGGACTCCTCATAGTAAGGACCCAGGGACATGTCAGAGAGCCCCTGGGAGCCTCGTGACCTGGCGCTGAGCATGTGGAACCATGTGGAGCCTGGCATGTGCTCTGGATATACTCCTCTCATTAGGTCCGCCTCGTCGCCCACCTGCCTCACACTGCTGGGCTCCTGGGGTTCATGCCTGGCGTTCCAGACACCAGCAGAAACAGACAGGCTTTCTCTGTTTGCAGGAGAGGGAATCGAATCGGTTCAGCCTAGGTTGGATGTCCAGTAGGGTATGGCCTGTGCGTGGTCTGGGGCTGAGGTGGGTGGTCCCCGCAGTCCGCAGGACACTGCCGAGGGCCCACCCCAGTGGGTAGTGGGCAGCTCCAGACAAAAGCTGTGGACCTGGCAGACTCCAAAGCGTGCCTAGAACAGCCCAGAGGCCTGCCAGCAGTCAGGGTGACTTTGCACCTACTTCCCTGATCTGTCTGCGTCACTCAATACTGTTGCATATCCTTGACCTCGCTTCATGTCCAAGTCCTAGGGCAGACCTCACCCAAGCCCCCAAGTACTTATAGTACATCTTTGCATCAGCCCAGCACCTGGGTGAATGCTGGCAGCCTACAGATGTCTGTGGATTGAACACAGAGGGCTTCCAAGGGTGAGGCCCAGCCTGTCTTCCCGAGTGTGCCACCCTCCCCTCTCTGTTTCCCCCTGGGGAGGCTTTTCCGGATGGGTGTTACAAAGCCCAAGGCAGACAAGACAGAACAGAGACGGGAGTGTGCTGGCTTCTGCTGCCAGGAAGGTGGCATGGTGGCAGCTCAGGTTCCTGGCTCAAACTGCAGCATCGGGAAACCTCGTCCATGTTGCCTTTCCCACTCCACGTGGGTTGGCTTCCCCTTGATGCAAATGGGCATCTTATGTTGGGCTGAGAAGTGCGCTGGTCCCAGGGAGCTCTGGGAGTCCCTTACAGGGGAGGGAGACCTCTTGTGTCCTCATGTCCTGTGTCCAGACCCAGGGGAGAGCCCCAGCCTAGCCTGGGCCACGTGGCACCAGGCTGGCCACCGAGGCCGCAGTGGTAGAAATAGCGTTTGTACAGGCCTGGGCCACCTGTCCTGCTGGTCGGTGTTGGGGGGTGGGGGTGCTGTCCCCGGGGGTGGGGTGGAGCTGGGGAGAGAAGGCACGGGAGGGGCAGACAGCAGTCGGCCTGCGCAGACCCCCACATCACTCTTCGGTCGTCACTGTCAGCAGTGCTGAAGGCAGCTCACCCGGGGAATGTGCTGGCTTGTGCCATTTGGTGTCATCACTTATTAATCAGCTGGAGAGGGGAGGTGGCTCCAGTGTCCTTGGCAAGACCACGGCTGTTGACTTCTGCCCTGCGGATGGGGCAGTCCAGAGCTTGGCCGCCCAATTGAAAACAACTGCCTGCTCCCTCCCAGCTTCCACCTGCCCTGTGATGCTTTTTTTTTTTAAAGAAAATTAAGATGTCATTCAGATCCCATAAAAATCATACTTTTAAAGGTGGACAGCTCAGGGGTTTTTAGTGTAGTCACAGTATTGTTCAGCCATCACCATGATGTAATTCCAGAGTGTTTCCAGCTCTCTAGAAGAAACCTCGTGTCTCGTGTCCGTTAAGAGGCAGCCCCCACAGCCCCTCCCTCAGCCCGCCTTTGGATTTGCCTGTTCTGGACATTTCACGTAAATGGAATCACACCACGTTCTCATCCCCACTTTTCGTGTGAACTCGAGAAGGAAGAAGGCCTAGTGTCGCATCTGTGCCTCTAGCTGGGAATGAGTCTGGCCGTGGCAGTGTAAAATGCTTAGAGAGGCCAGCACCACATCGAGTCTCCCTTCTGGAAAAACTCCAAGTCAAGAGAGGATTGGAGAGGGGCTCGCGAATTCTGTGGTCCATCGTCAGCCCATGGCACATCCGCGGCTGTCGCAGGACGTCCTGCCAGCTGCTGCAGGGTTGCACGTGGTGAATGTACCACGCTATCCCCCGCCTTGTTGCATGGCGGGGGGCGACCAAGGCTTCCAGAGTCGTCCTCCTTCGGCTGTTAACCTCATGCTGAAAACACTACCAGTTGGAGGATAACCAGTCTTGTATTTGCCACTAAGGACATGACCGCACCTTCAACATGAAGATGCGTCCCAGTCACAGAATGGGAGAATGTGAAAAGGTACAGGTCACTAGTGAAACTCACCGGCCGCTCTCCAAGTTGATATTTTCCAGGCCTTGTGTTAAGCGCGTTGTATTTCTTACCTCATTTAATCTGCACAGAATCCCCACTGGGCAGCCACTCTCATAGGTAGCGTTAGAGTAGATCAGTGGTTCCCAGTCAGGCGTGTCTGCTCCCCGGGCATGCTGCTCAGCTCCCCACAGTGCCCGGGACAGCCCTCCGGAGGATGACCGGCCCTGACGGCAGCAGAGGGGCTGGGATGCTGGACTAGACACACTCCTCCCACTTGCTGTCCCACAGTTGCTTGTACTCTAATCCCAGGTTCACTCTTGGCCCCTGCAAAACTGTGTAATAGCAAACAGCACTCCAGGTAGGAGCCCAGCCCACTGAGGGTTGCAGGTCACTGGCTGCCCTTTGTTGCTGTCTTGCATGCTGTTTCTTCAGTGATTTAGGCCCGGCCATTCAGCACCAATACCTCAGAAGTGGGAGATGCCGCCGCTATGGCTGAGGTCCTGACACCGGGGCCATCGTGGCTTTTCTGGGGAGGAGTGTGCCACCAGGGTTGTATAAAAGCAGGAGCAGCTGGGCCCAGCCCCAGGAGCCAGAGTCCCGCTCGGGCCCTCTCCCCATCCTGGGCAAGGTTACCCCCCTGGCTTTTCTCTGTCTCCCTCCAGGGATGCCTTACGGCAGCCGAGAGAACTCCCTCCTCTACTCCGAGATTCCCAGGAAGGTACGGAAGGAGGCTTTGCTGCTCCTGTCCTGGAAGCAGATGCTGGATCACTTCCAGGTGAGCTGGGTGCCAGGCTTTGTGGGAGCCGCCTGGGCCCTGCCCGTGGGCCCTCAACACGTGGGGCCCCAGCTCGCAAACCCTGCAGAGAAGAGCGGTGGGCCGCGTGGGCCGCCCGCCCTCCTGCCCCGTGTGTGCCCAAGCCCCGGAGTCCAGGCCTCTGATAAGAGCTCTTATCAAATGCATCTCTTCTTTCTCAATGCCTCGGAACTAACTTGGGCTAACACCCTTTTATAGAGATTGTGTGTAATTAACGTTATCGGGAGGCGATGACAGCGAGGCGCCAGAGTGCCCTTTGCCTTACTTGTTTGTGATCATAAAAGTAATGTGACAGTGCCAGGGTGGTGGGTGGGGAGGTGGGGTGACACCCTCTGAACTTCTCCATGCCAGTGCCGCAGCGCCATCCTCTGCCTGTCCCCTAGACCCTGCCGGACAACTCGTGCTTATATAGCTTCCTTCGTGGGGGTAGTTTTGCTTTGGTCTCTGCTTTTTAAAAACACACTTCTTTTCCTTAACATCCCTTTGCACCTCCACGTGGAATTCATGGGCATGGCCAAGCCCAGAGACGGGGCTCAGAGCGAGGAAGCTCTGGGTGAGCCCTGGAAACCCACCAGCCAGCCCTGTTCTCCCAGGCCCGCTGGGCACCCGTGCAGCCACCAGGTCTGGGGCCCCTCTGCCCTCTCTGCCTAGCACAGCTCTGCTCACCGGAAGGTTCTCCTCGCTGTGGACCAAACTCAGGTGCCCAGGGTGCCTGGCCGCTGATGTGTCCCTGTCCCCATGTCCCCAGGCCACGCCCCACCACGGGGTCTACTCTCGGGAGGAGGAGCTCCTGCGGGAGCGAAAACGCCTGGGGGTCTTCGGCATCACGTCCTACGACTTCCACAGTGAGAGCGGCCTCTTCCTCTTCCAGGCCAGCAACAGCCTGTTCCACTGCCGGGACGGAGGCAAGAACGGCTTCATGGTGAGCCCCAGTCACCGACGGGCGGGCGGGAGGGCGGCCATTTGGCCTTCTGCCCCACTGAGCTGGTCTCCTCTGTCCCCAGGTGGCCCCCATGAAGCCACTGGAAATCAAGACACAGTGTTCTGGGCCCCGCATGGACCCCAAGATCTGCCCCGCCGACCCCTCCTTCTTCTCCTTCATCAACAACAGTGACCTGTGGGTAGCCAACATTGAGACGGGCGAGGAGCGGCGGCTGACCTTCTGTCACAGAGGTGAGGCCAGGCAGAGAGGAACCTGCAGGACTCGGTCAGCTGGAGTCCAGGCCAGCATGCCCCGTGGACTGCAGTCAGAGCTGCCTGCCCGGCTTCTAGAATGGCCCCCGCCCCCACTCCACTGGCCCCGACTGCCAGCCTCCTCCTCAGGGCCGGCTCTCACGGGTCACCCTCCCGTGCAGCCCTCCCCTGGCCTCGCCAAGTCCAGCCGCCTGGACTGTGGTTTGTCTGCTTGAATTGGCCTGGCCTCCCTGCCAGGCGTTGCTCAGCCCCCCTGCTCGTCGGGCCCCTCCCGCCCGGCTCTCCTGCCCACACCATCAGGTCAAGCTCAGCGACGCCTGCTCCCTAGCTTGCCCTCACACCCCTGCCAGCTGGGAGCGTCCGCCCTTCTGCAGAGTCTGCGCATTGGGGCCTCATGGCACGGACCCCTGGTCCCGCATGGATCCCACAGACCCCTGCCACACAGCCCTGGGGCCCCCTCTAAACCCAAGCTTCGGAGCCCAGGGGACTTGGATGCCGGCCGTGTCCAGAGACGTTTGTAGTTGTCACAGCTGAGTGAGGGCACTCCTGGCACCGAGGAGGTAGGGCCAGGGCTGCTGCTCGACAGCCCAGAGTGCCCAGGATGGTCCCACAGGGGATGTCGTGGCCCCGTGCGTCCACAGCACCAGCGGGAGAAACCTCCTGTCAGCTTGGCGTCTCACCGCTTGTGCGGCTCTCTCCCCATCCAGGCTCATCCAGTGTCCTCGACGACCCCAGGTCTGCTGGCGTGGCCACCTTTGTCATCCAGGAGGAATTTGACCGCTTCACAGGCTACTGGTGGTGTCCCACAGCCTCCTGGGAGGGTAGGTCCCTTTCCGCCATTAGAAACCGCTTCTGCGCACACCACAGTGCCCATTCACCTGCTTTTGTGCTCTTTTCACTTAAACGTCCACGGCTTTTCTGTCAAATCAGCACCTCAGTCCTGGTGAGCTGCTGGCTCACAGGCAGCGCCTTCTCCCTGTGTCCTCACGTGGAGGAAGGGGCTGGGGCCTTCTGGGGTCTCTGCTGTAAGGGCACTGATCCCGTTCACGAGGGCCCCACCCTCGGGACCTAATCCCCTCCCATAGGCCTGCCCCCGGGGCCCATCAGGATGCTGGTGGGAGTGCATTCATTCAGTCTGCTGCGGTCAGCGGTCAGCACAGGGAGGGCTCTGCGATGGCCGCAGCTGCCCCAGGGGTGGATGTGCCGTGGTTAATTGAAACCGGTTCCATGTTTCTGGTTGTCCCTGGTTTCTGGTTTGGTCTTGGTTCATGTTGTGAGCAATACTGCGGCCAGCATCTTTGGACACACGTCCAGACCTTCTGGGGTTTGTCATTGGTACTTTACCAGGGATGACTCTGCCCCCAGGGGACACTGGGTCCTGTCTGGGGACATCGGTGGTTGTTAAGACTTGGGGGCTCCCGGCAGACAGAGGGTGAGGACGCGCCCCAGTGCCCAGGACAAGCCCACTGTGGGCAGTGCTGAGAACCCCCAAACCTGCCATAGAGAAACGTCCCATCTGTGAGGGAGCCGAGGTGAAGCTTAAGTCTTGATGGATTTTGCTAACAATTTATGAAAGAAGCCAGGTCAGTGGGCCCTTTTGTATTCCCGTTTTTCTGCCCCAACAGAGCAGAAGGATCTCACCCATTCCGTATTCAGTCAAGCAAGTGGAACCTCCGAGAGTTGGGGCAGTTGTTTCCTGGCGCACGCGTAGCGTCAGACCCTCTGCCCCAAGACCAACCGTGACCCTGAGGTTGCTTTGTTCTCACTCACCCCATCCCAGGGCCTGGCTGGTTTCCCCGCCCCAGGGCTCATCCCCAGACCCCTGGGTGTCAGCAGAGCACAAGGCCACGACAGCCGAGCGTCCAGGGTGTCTGGTGCTGGCCGTCCACCATCAGAGCCACATGCCGCCCCATCTGCTGTTGCTGTTCCCTTCACATCTACCCACCTTTTCCTTGAATCGACGTTAAAAAAAGACTGTAGTCCTACTGGAGATAGAAGCTAGGCATGAAAACCCTGTGATACGAAGAGCTGGCTCTTGGGAAAAGGAGTCGCCACCAGCGTTAAGCGGCCTGTGAGGCCTGCCGGTGGCGCTGAGACCTAGTCGGGTTGGGCAGTTTCCTTCATCCGGACGGGTAGAGTGCGCCATGAGCCCCCGGGTCACATCCCGGGGCGGGGTGGGGGGGCCCCAGACTAGGAATGTGCGGCGTTGGTCAGGTCATTCAGCCCGTGACCCCCTGGGGGCCCGAAGCACCTGACCACCCCACGCTGGTCTATAAATTCTTTAAAATGAAGGTCGGTCCCCCTCGGTACTGCGGACATTGGGGCCGTGTCCCTGTGGGGCCGTCCTGGGCACCAGGGGCTGTTGAGCAGCCACTCAACGTGTCACCCAGGCGGTGACAATCACAGATGTCCCCTGGGGGTCACAGAGTGGACCCTGGGGGAAATCCACGGGCCTGGATGACCTCAAAGGACCTTACTTTGTTGAGAGTGGCTCTGAAGCCCCTTTGAGGAAGACCCCAAATGCTGCAGCCCGAGGGATGCTTGTTCCTCCTGGGGTGGCCTCTGTGCTCAGACCCCAGGCCCTGGGGCCCCCTCCCGGCTGCCTTGCACAGAGAAATGGTTTTTCTGAGACCAAGGTAACCGAGGGCTTCTTAACTGGCCGACAAACTGAAGGCTTCTGGGGTCCTCCCTGCCCGGGGACAGATGCAGAAGCCGCAGGCACTGCGTGTGAGCTGCAGGGCCGCCGTGCTGGGACAGGTGGCCTCAGGCCCCTGAGCCACTCCAGCCCTGCACCCAAGGCTGGTGTGGGGCGGGCTGGCCTGCAGGCTTACTGGGGTGAGGCACTGGCTCGAGATGTCAGGGGTCCGGCCACAGGGAGACTTAGGGCACAGAGAATGGGAACACTCCCCGCGGCCGAGGAAGGAGAGGCCCGGGCTCCATCCCCATGACGTCAACACAGCCACTCAGTCACTGGCTTCTCTGACGGCTTCTAACTCAGTCCTGCTTCTTAAGCCAGACCCTAGGCGCTGATCGGCTCTGGCCGTCAGAACAAAGGCCCACAGGCCAGCGACGTAAACACAGACGTCCCATAGGCCAGGGAGTTTAAACAGAGAGAAGTATTTTCTCCTAGCCCTGGAGGCTAGAAGCCCAGGCTCAGGGTGCCGGCAGGGGTGGCTTCTGAGGCCTGTCTTCTTCCTGCATCCTCACCTGCTCTTTCCTTTGTGCATGTCTATCCCCTAAGCTCCCCTTGGACACAGTTCCTGTTGGATCAGGGACCATCCTAGTGACCATGTCTTAACCTTATCACCTCTTTAAAGGCCCTGTCTCCACTTACAGTTACTTCCTGAGGTCCCAGGGTTGGGGTTTCAAAGCCCCAAGAGGAGACGTGACTGTCGTGAGGTCTAGTAAACCGCCCAGCCAGCATCACGCCCCAGGCCTCACGCTCTTGTCTGGGCCCAGCTGTGGTAGAGCAGGGCCCTGGTGTGTGGGCAGGGGTTGGGATGGCAGTGGGGGCTGCCTGGCACCTGCAGCGGTCTGCCCTGCCCCTCCCAGGTGCAGAAGGCCACAAGACACTGCGAGTCCTATACGAGGAAGTCGATGAGTCGGAGGTCGAGGTCATTCACGTGCCCTCTCCTGCACTGGAAGAAAGGAAGACGGACTCCTACAGATACCCCAGGACAGGTGAGGGCCCGGGACGGGAGAGGGCATCTGGGCCGTGGCCAGACTCAAGGTTGCCTGTTTCTTAAGAGGAACCAAGAATCCAGTGTTACCTGAGAATCTCCCAATTCTTAAACGTCCCTCACATTATTTAAAAACACTTTGTAAGCTACACAAAATACACACACAGGCCATGTTCAGTCTGTCTGTGGTCTCCATGGAAGCATATAAAATAATAATTCTTACTAACCATCCATGAGCACCTGCTCTATGCTGTGCGAGGTGGGGCCTCCTGGCGGTCCCTCCAGTCCCCGGCTTAGGTGGGAAGAGTCCGTCTTTCTCTCCAATCAGAAAGATGGCAAAACTGAGGCTCAGAGACGGCTCTGCCTGGGTGCTAGCGAGGGCCAGAGTTGAGATTGTGATTGAATTGTGAGCCTGACCCAAACCCCACCTCTGCAAGCAGGCCTGGGTTGTCCCAGTCTATAAGCTACGTCTCCACCGGCTGTGTCTCTGGGGCGTGGGCCACCTTTCTGTGTCATCGGTAGTTTTATTGCGGGTGCCTTTGCAGCTAAGCTCTCAAGCTCTCCAAAGGCAGGGAGGTGTCTTTGTCGAGTTTGTGTCACTCCCTAATCCTCAACTAGCACAGGGTCTGGCCTCTGTTCTTAAATTAGGAACCTTGTTGTCACATCACTGTCGGGAACAAGGTCTAGGCCCCAAGTCAGGAAGTCCTGCCTGGGGGACTTTGTGCCCAAACCAGAAAGGGTGGGAACCCACAGGGAGACCTTTGGACGCCCAGCTCCTTCCTCCCCGCACCACACGCCATCTGTCACCTTTCTGAGGGCACCGCCCTGACACCTGCCGGGCTCACCCTGCTTTCTCTGCAGGCAGCAAGAATCCCAAGATCACCTTGAAACTGGCCGAGTTCCAGACCGACAGCCAAGGCAAGGTAAGAGTGGCCAGGGCCCTCGGGGAAAGCTTCTTCACGAGGAGTTGGGGGGCCAGGGTGGGTGTGGAGAGGCTGGTAGCCAGTGGGACGGCGTCAGCAGGGTCCCGAGGTGGGCCCCAGGTCCACTGATCGGAACAGGCAGCTGGAGGATGCAGGCTGGGGCAGCTCGAGTGTGGGACGTGCCCGAGGCCCTGCCCGCCTCTCTCCCCGTGGTCCTCGTGGGGAGAAGCCAAGCCAGCCCTGTTAGCCTCACACAAGCTTCAGCATCCAGAAGCTGTCTTGCCCAGGGCCACCTGTCTCTGCACTGACAACTCGACCAGAACCCTCAGTTCCCAGACAACTGGGTGTCGTATCAAAGCAGCGTAGACCAGAGAGGGGGGGCTTCAACAACGGCCTTATAGTCTCCCAGTTCAGGGGGCTGAAAGTCCAGTATCAAGGTGTCAGCAGGGCTGGTTCCTTCTGAGGCTGTGAGGGAGAATTGTCCCATGCCCTCCCCTTGGCTTGCAGATGGCCGCCGCCTTCCGTGTCTGTCACAAGACATTCTCTGTGTGTGCCTGTGTCCACATTTCCCCTATTACAAGGACACCAGTCCTGTTGGATTGGGGCCACCAAAGTATGATCTCATCTTAACTAATTACATCTGCCACTGCCCTGTGTCCAAAGAAGGCCCTTCTCCAAGGTTCCAGAAGTTAAGACTCCAACGTACGGATTTGGGGGGCACGGTGTCCCTCTCCCAGTGGTCGTCTCCTCCTGGCCAGCACATAGTCAGACTGGAGTGTGACTGGGTCTGCTGTCTCTTCTCTTAAGATCGTCTCGACCCAAGAGAAGGAGCTGGTACAGCCCTTCAATGCACTCTTCCCGAAGGTGGAATACATCGCCAGGGCTGGGTGGACCCGGGACGGCAGATAGTGAGTGTCTCCATCACAAAGTCGGCGGCTGGGGGGGTGGGGGGGAACATTCCTCTTCACTTTTCAGCCCTGTGCCCACGCCAAGGACAAGAACCCCTGAACCAGAGCCCCCAAACTGCCACCCATGGGCCGAACAATATCACATGTGAAAATGATATGGAATCCACATTTGGTGTCCATAAATAAAGCTTCATTGGCACATGGCCACACTCATTCATTTACTGACTGCCTGCGGCTGCTTTCGCACTACGTCGGCAGGGTTGAGCCGTTGCCAAAGAAACTGTGGCCCACAAACCTGAAATGTTTACTCGCTGGCCCCTTTACAGGAAAATGTGCTTCCGCCCCCCCTCCCCCCCAAACCATGCTGCCAGGTCCCCGTCCTAACTGGCATCCTGGACGGAGGCTCAGGGCCTTCGGCGGGCCGTAGCCTCTCGCCAGACTCTCACACCCCTGCGTTGTTACTCCAATTTGGTGGTTCTCTATTCCACTTTGCCACTCATATGGACAAGTCACCATTTAAATACATTGAGGTTTTCAAAAAATTGCCTATTTGTAGCAAAATATGAGGTATAGGAAGGTATATGTGGTGTGAGGATTTGGCAGGAATTGTAAACGTTTGCTAAATGCTGCTCTAAGACTTAATGACGTTGAGAGGTTTCCAGAACAGTTAGAGTGTCCTGTCATCCTTTGGTGTCCCCCGGAGGGCATGACCCAGCCAGGAAACCTTTGTAGGCTGTGGGGTTACTCGGTCAAGTGTCAGCAAAATGGGCACAGTTCTGATTTACCCATGAGTTTGAAGGGAGGGGTCACCCGTCACCCGGCTTCGCTCTCGTCTTGCCTCTCAGTGCCTGGGCCATGTTCCTGGACCGGCCCCAGCAGCGGCTCCAGCTCATCCTCCTGCCCCCGGCCCTTTTCATCCCCATCACCGAGCACGAGGTGCAGCGGGTGGCCTTCGCCAGAGCCGTGCCCAGGAACGTCCAGCCGCATGTGGTGTACGAGGAGGTCACCGACGTGTGGATCAATGTAAGGGCGGGGGGTGGGTGCCGGGTGTGCGTCCCACCTGGGCCATCGGACCAGCGTCAGGAGCGAGAGTCCGCAGGGAGCTGGGCTTGCCTCCCCATCAGCCCAGCCATCTGTCACAGCGTCACCTTCCTCGGTGGGGCGAGACCACCTTCTCACGGTCTCTCCTCTCCTGCCCGGACAGGTCCACGACATCTTCTACCCCTTCTCCCAGTCAGAGGGAGAGGATGAGCTCTGCTTCATCCGTGCCAACGAGTGCAGGACCGGCTTTTGCCACTTGTACAAGGTCACTGCTGTTCTAAAGGCACACGGCTACGACTGGAGTGAGCCCTTCACTCCCCAGGAAGGTGAGCAAAGCCTGACCCACCACTAACCACTGCTCACTGATCAGCTGTCTAGCTCCGCGCACCGTTCATTCACTGATCCTGCCTGTGACCCAGCCGCCCCACCAGGGAGGGCTGGCAGAACAGGAAGCCAGGCTTTTCCACACACCATCCCCAGTCCAGTGGGGGTTACTGTAGCCAGCTGTTCGTTCAGTCAACCACCAGTGTTTATTGAGTGCCTACTATGTGCTAGGCCCTCCTCACACCAGGGCTTGGCAAACTATAGCCACAGGTCAAATCCGGCCCCCCTGTCTGTTTTTCCAAATAAAGTTTTATTGGCACCCAGTCATGCCCATTCATTTATGGGTGGCCTGCAGCTGTTTTCATGCCATGGCAGAAACTGTGTGTGTCATGAAGCTGAAAATATTTGCTCTCCGGCCCTTTAAAGGAAAGGTTGCCAACCCCTGCTCTGGATGCCGGGAGTATAATTGTAAAACAAGAACAGGAAAAATGCCCAGTCTTGTGGAATGCCAGTGGAGGAGGTGGGCAGCCAAACAGAAACAGAGATGCCGTCTCAGGGAAGATGAGCACGGCGGAGGAAATGCAGCAAGCCAAGAGTGGAGAGAGGGGGGCTGTCTTTGTAGAATGGGAGGTCAGGTGGACGTCTCTGGGTCATGTGTGCCATGGAGCAGAGACCTGGAGGAGGTGACAGAGGCGGCCTCATAGCACTCCGGGCCAGGGAGCAGCCCTGGGGCGGGACTGGGCCTGAGTTGTTGGTGGAACAGCTAGGGGCCCCTGCGGCTGCAGCAGAGCGAGTAAGGGGGACGGGAGGGATGGCACCTGGCAGGCTGTGCAGGGCTGTGGCGAGGTCTTGAGTTTTTCCTATTGATCTGAGCTTAGTTTAAAAGGATTCCCTGGGTTGCTGCATAGAGCATAGCCTGAGGTGAAGGAGAGGTGACAAGGACGAGTCACAGCTGCGGGCTGGGCTGACCCAGGTGGATTTGGCTCTGGATGTAGGTGGGGTGAATACGGTGCGCTGGCAGATCGGATGTGGAGTCTGAAAGAGGAAAGGCAGGGACACCCGGAAGTTTTTGGAGGTCTGTTCTGAGATGCAGACTCTGAGAGGGGCAGTTTCAGGAGAGGAAAATCCAGGGTTTGGGCTCGAACATGCTCAGGGTAAAGCACCCGCTAGTGGAAATGCCGCTTGGGCAGGTTCATGTGCCCGGAGTTCCAGGCAGCAGAATGGGTTCACGGTGGGCTCCTGGGCATCCTCACCAGATGGCGTCTCGGCAGAGGATGGAGCGCCAAGGGGCTGAGCCTGGGGAGGGAAGCTGTGCGGCCTGGGAGCCATGCCAGGGCTCTTCAACCTCGGAGCAGGTCTGTCCCTCTAGGCACAGGTGGCGTTAGGGTTGGAGTATTCTCCGAGGTGGGGCCGTCCCGGGCACTTTGGGGTGTTGAACAGCTTCTCTGGCCCCCACCCCCTCAGTGCCGGAAGCACCCCAGTTGTGACAACCACAGATGTCCCCAGACACAGCCCAGTGATTCCCCACCGTTTGAGACAAAGCCCACTCACAGGCCTGAGGCAGCCGCCAGCACAGGCTAGAGACCATGAGAGGCTGGTGTCTGGGCCCCTGAGTGTCGGGACCAGGCAAAGCCCATGCTGATGAGGGGGCGAGGAAGATGGGGGCCTTGGAGCAGCTGCTGTGCCCCAGGGCTTCACAGGGCTGTCTCAGGCTGGCTGAGCCATCTCCAGGGTGTTCTCCTTGGCTCACGGGCGTCTCACTTTTCTGTGTGTCTGTCTGTTGACTTAGCTGCCGCCCCCTAATTTTGGGAGGTTTCATTGAGAAATTCTCTCTGCTGCTGCTTGAAAAGTAATGGCTGAGCTCACCTTTGGCCTGCTGGTTGCTGGGCAGGACTTGCAGCAGGTACTTGTCAGGGACCTCCTGCCTTTGAGGTGGGCACACGTGGTTTCCCGTCTGCCCTGCATGAGCCCCACCTCACACTTCCTGTCCTTGGCTTGCCCCTGCGGGAGAGCCATCCAGCAGCTGAGATGCCAAGGCCCTGTCACTCAGACCAGAAAGAATGAGTTCCTTAAGGCAACATCATGGTGTCCCGGTGCAGTGGGCAGGAGGCCGGGGCCTGGAGACCCGCACGAGGTGCAGGAATAGCCATGGCACTGGCCGGTGAGGGTGTCTGGGTAACACCGTGGCTCTCACAGCTGAGGGTCCTGTGAGAGAGGACTGGGCAGGTGTGGCTGGGGGGGCCCTCTGGGCCGTGAGAAGCATGGCTTGAATCCAGAAGTCTGATGAGACTTGGAAGCAAGAGTGAATGGGACCGAGGCGGAGGAACCAGGGCTGACCCTTGGCTGGGCCTGGGGGGCCTCATGGAAGGGCAGGGCAGGGCCGGCCTGGGACACAGGCGTAGGCCCACCAATGGCAAGTGGTGGGGGCCGTCCCAAGACAGGGGCAGTGTGCAGTTCACTCCCACCCTCTGCCTCCTTAGGCCTGACAGAGAGAGGGTATCATAGAGATCTGGGTGAGCAGAAAATCGGTTGTGTCCAGCCTGTGTGAGTGAGGGACATGGAGGGGCATCCCTCCCTCCCAGCTCTTACTGTGACAAACCGCTCGGCCCAAATCTCTGCTCTGGGAGTTGCGGCTACCCACCCTCTGTCTGCACACAGGACACTTGTCTCTCCGTAGATACAAGTTCGCAATAGTTTGCTTTAGACCCAAAAGGGTATGAAAGAAACTTGAGCCATCGGTCATAATCCACCTTAAATTTCCAATGCGTGCCAACAGCATCCCATATTGTCATGTACCCGGTAAAAATTCAAAAGCGAGATCCACCCAAAAAAGCCCACTGCCATAAAAACTCAGCTGAGCCATCGCTCAGCTCAAGTGTTCTAACCCAGACCCGGTTCTCCAGCGTCCCAGCGTTTCCCGAGAGATCACCGGTCCAGGGCCTGGGCGCTACACGAGTTTCTAAATCTGAGAGCTTCTGATGAAAATGGAGATCGTTGCATCTTCTTAGGAATGTCCACGTAGTGGGGACCCTGCACGCGGCCCCTTTGGCCAGTGTCACCGAGCCCACCCAACGCCCCAGCATCCGGGGCCCCCTTCACAGCTTTTCCTTTTCTTACTTGCAGATGAGTTTAAGTGTCCCATCAAGGAGGAGATTGCACTGACGAGCGGTGAATGGGAGGTCCTGGCCAGGCACGGCTCCAAGGTACTGGAAGCTCTTCGCAGCCCTGTTCACCTGCCCTACAGCACGCTCGTCTGTGCCCATGCGCAGATGCAACACGTGTGTGCACGCACGCACCAGCCCTGCGTGCTCCCGGGTTCTCTCTTCCCTCCCGGCTGCCTCTCCCCCCCCGCCCCCCCCACTGTGCTGCGCTCAGCTCCCTCCGGGGCTCTGGTGCACTCAGGGCCACAGGGGCCTTGGTTTGACCAACTGGAGACACCTGGGTCAGTAAGCAGGGGCTGTTCCGTAACCCTGTTGATTGGATCCTGGTGGGAGGGCCGTGGTCTGCTCTCAGCACCCCCTGGCCTGTAAGTTACCCTCCTTCTGGTCTGTGAGACCCCCTCTCCCCAGAGAGCAGCTTGAGGGACACTTTTGCCTACTGTGGAATTGTCCCCAGGCTTCTGACCAGGACCCACCCCACGTCTGCCCCAGGAGGTTCAAGAGCAAAGGCCACAGCCTCCGAGGCAAGAGGCATGCCTTCTACTCCTCCCCCACACAAACCATCATAAAACACGGCAAGACTTTGCCTGACCTTAGTGGCTTCGCTGAGGTCCGGTTCTGCAGGATTCTTTTAACCCTCCTAGATCCCTGCCTCACAAAGCATAAATGTCTCGTGGACCGAAGACAGGCGTTAGAGGCATTAGCTATTGCATGCTTACTGCACCTGCGTGCACTCTTCCTGCCATGGGACGTCGTGGGTGACAAACCCTGAGGGAGGGAGTGAGCCTTGGTGACACTGGGGGTCCGGGTTCCGTAGGTCATGGCACTGATCACAGTGTCACCACACCTGACAGAACTCCCTGCCCCTGCCCTGGAAAGATGTCACTACAAATTGTTGGGAAAGAAGCAAATTGTGAGACCACGCATCCTGGTCCCAATTCTGTCTGATTTTACACTCGGCTCTTTGTGCGTGAGGCGAGAAGGTCGGAGGGTCAGGCACCGGAAGGTCAAAGAGCAGTTGCCTGCTCAGTCGCTCCACTCTGCTTGAGTCTTGCTGGGGGCGTCCCCCCGCCCCACCGAGCTCCTAGCCAAGCTCTGCCCCCCACCAACCTGGATGCTAACACTCAAGTTTCCCCGTCTGTAAAATGGGACCATCAAATAGCTCTGATCCCCTAATCTTTACAGCAGAGCTGATCCCTGCCCACACAGCTAACATTTGGACCTGGCTCATTTTTCTGGGAGGGTCATCCTGGGCCCAGGGGGCCCTTGGGCAGCCTCCCTGACCCCTACCCCTTAATGCCAGAAGCACCCCTTAGTGTGACAACCACAGATGTCCCCTGAGAGGCAGGACCACCCCAGGGCAAGGACCCTGCTTTAAAGTGACTTGAAACCCTCAGCGTAACGTCCGACACACACACACACACAAGCCAGAGTTACTTCCTGTGAATCTCCGTGAATGTTTCAGCATTTGAACATCTCATCTTTTTACCCAGAAGCTAAAAAAAAAAAAAAAAAAGCAGCCCTAGCATTTTAAACGTTAAAAAGGAGAAAGAGTGGCTTATAACGGGAGGCCATGTGCTCCTCTGCGTTCCAGCTGGTCTGCGCCGGCAGAGGGGGCCGCCCGGCCTGTCTGGGGGCCTCTGGGGGTCACTTCCTTTCCTGCTGGTCCACATGACAAAACTGGCACAAAAACTCCATGCGGCGGGGGTTTTCCAAGGACATCCTCTATTTCCAGGAAACCCCCATTTATTTTAAATGTGAGGAAGTGACAAACTGATTTGGTCTAGAAAAGACTGAATTCGGAACCCCTTTTATCCCCACCCCCCAGCCCCCGCAGCCTCACCCCCTCCTCAGGGGTGACACCTGGTGGGAAGTCACCGTAGACCTTTCCTGTTTGCACGCGTCTCCACAGGACATACAGAGCATCGTTGTTTGTGTGTGTGTGGGGGGGGGATTTGTACGGTTTGTTTGTTTGTTTTTTAAAGAAAATGTGGTTTTTTGTGGCTGCAGAGAATTCTGCCGTAATGATGGAACCCATCCGTCTTGTCTGTCTGGGAGTTCAAGTTGTCCCCTGTTTTCTGAAGAACACTTCCGAGTATCTTTGTCCCTCCATTTTGGGTTTGGTTCTCGGGCGAAGTCCTCAGGAACAGTTCCCAGGGGTGTAATTGCTGGTCAGAGGACACGCCCTTCTTAAGGCCCTCTGAGGTGCTTTCTAAGCCCTTGGCCCAGGTTGGCCCCGGAAGGCAGCGGCTGTTCCCCAGGGCCTGCCCCCCCCCCCCCGAGGGCATCTCTCAGCACAGTCTGATGGGTGTTCACCTGGGAAACAGGTGGTACAGGGAGCTGGCACCTCTTCACCCTAAACCCCTGGGTCAGAGGGGCGGGCTACCCCACCAGGGACCAGGGCAGGGGTGGTTGGGCCCTGGCCCAGGATGGCCTGTCCCTTAGCCTCCGGCCTGGGCCTTGTCCCTGCCCCCTGCTCTGCACACACCCGGAAGGGGCTGTCCGGGGCCAGCATCTGATTCCATGTCCTGCCAGAGGACCTGGGGTTCCCCAGCTAGGATGGGGGCCAGCCCTGCCACCCCAGGTCCAAGAAACACCTCTCTCCCAGACGGTGCTTCTCCAGCCAATGGACTAAGGGAATGAGCCCCTGTACCCCAAACTCTGGACCCTCCCCATGGGGGTAGGGAGAGGGGCCTGGTCCCTCTGCTGGGTGTCAGCACCCCCTACCAGCCTCCATGGAAAGGGAAGCTCGGGAGGCCCGGGGCTGTGTCACAAGGAGCCCCTGTGCCCCCGCAGATCTGGGTCAACGAGGAGACAAAGCTGGTGTACTTCCAAGGCACCAAGGACACGCCCCTGGAGCATCACCTCTATGTGGTCAGCTACGAGTCAGCAGGCGAAATCGTACGCCTTACCACCCCCGGCTTCTCCCACAGCTGCTCCATGAGCCAGGTGGGCACTTCCCTGTGCACCCGATGGCACCATCCCCACACCTACCCTTAGCCTCTCAGAACATTCTAGAATGTCAGGCAGTGGCCACGCACAGGGCCACTCCCAGTCCAGGGAAAGCATTTGGTAGCAATCTGCTGGCTGTAGAACCAGCAAGATGAGCGGGCTCTGGCATCGGAAGGATCTGTTCTGACCGGGCCTGTCAGTTACCGCCTGGGGATCCCTGGCCAGAGCAGGTCGCCCCCAGCCTTGGTTTGCTTATCTGCAAAAAGGGGGTGATGGGAACAGCACCCACCTCACGTGGGTAGACGAGGTCTGGAGTTTAAACAGTGAGCTGACAGCGTAAAGGCAGCAAGTGGTGGATGAGGGTGGGCAGGGAGGCGCCGCAGCATCGCTCAACCCCCTGCCCCACCCGCAGAACTTTGACATGTTCATCAGCCACTACAGCAGCGTGGGCACGCCGCCCTGCGTACACGTCTACAAGCTGAGTGGCCCCGACGACGACCCTCTGCACAAGCAGCCCCACTTCTGGGCCAGCATGATGGAGGCAGCCAGTGAGTAGCCCCACATCCTCTGGGATCCTGGCCAGGTCCCTTCCTGCTGGGAGCCTCAGTTTGCCTGATGGTAAAATGAAGTGTTAAGTAACACCCATGAGAGGGGCCGTCCTGGCGGGTACAAGGCCACACAGCCCGAGAGCTCGCCGGTCCCCACTGTCCTGTGTGCCGTGCCAGCTGGGACGGCCTGATTTCTACAGTGCAGTTAAGGGCTGCACACCCCAGAGCAGAGACTCAGTTCAGGAGCCGAATCTGCCAGACACAGGGTCCCTGTGTGGGGCAGCTTCATGCACAGGGGCAGCCGTCCCAGGGCGCCTGCGCAGAGCAGATATTTCGAAGCCTTTGCAGAAGGAGCCGGGGTTGGTCATGAATGGGGCCTCGGGGAACAGGAGGCAGCTGGTCAGTTTGCCCAGGACCCTGGAGGGTGGCCAGGACTCTGCTCTGGTAGCCCGACGTTGCAATTCTGGCTGCAGAACTGTAGACCACTGTTTTCCTGCAATTCTTCATCTATGAAATGGCACCATGGCGGTGCGTAAGAAGAAAGCCAGATGTTCACACAGGGCCCAGCACACGGGAGTCACTCACTACAGTAGACGCCCTTTCCCAACCCCAGATCTGCCATGCACTAGATTTCCAGGACATTCTAGGAAATAAGAATCGCTTGCATTTGTCAGGTGTCTTATGGGCTAGAAAGCATCTTGTTATATCGTCATCCTCTCTGGAATCTAAGTAGATGAAAGGCCTCCTCCGCCCAATAGCTCAGTCTATGTCTCTGCACATGTTACCACATGAGGACAGGACAGAGCAGGAACCCTGGCCCTGGCTTTCCAGGTGAGGAAACTGTGGGAAGAGTGGGTCCTACCAGGCACCGCAAGGGGAAGCCGCCATGGGAACTCAATTGTCCTGACTCTCAGCCCGGGGCTGTGGGCAGGTGGACGAGGGCACCATCGCCCCAAACTCCCGTCTTGCTGTGCTTGTGGACTTCATCTATATGCTGTGTGTGGGCACATTAGGACCACACAGCTAAGCCATGTGGTTATGAAACAAATCACCAATGTCTCTTTGGCCCGTAAAGCTGAAAATACTCTCTGGCCCTTTACTGAAAGCATTTGCTGACCCCCAACCTACATTCCTATTCGCTTACTTTCCTTCTAAATCATCTGACCCTATTTACCTATGAATAAACCTGTCTTAAAGAAAGACTTTGCCCCACCGTCATGATTAGAAAACCAGTGCTGACCTGCACAAATAAAGGTGACCATGAAAATCAGAAGCAGACCATCAAATTGGCTGTTAATCACCACCCAGACACCCTGTCAGTTGCATAGATGAGATCCAGCAAGTGTCGGGGGCCCGCTGGACACAGTTCCGGACAGACCAAGGCCAGGCCCACCCATGCTCACAGGCTCCAGAGGCCCATCCAGCCCTTGGATTCTGATTTAAACCGTGGGGAGCACAGAAGACAGGGTGCCTTCAGTCCACCCTCTGTGGGTCGGGACCAGGCAGCAGGCTGTGGGTATTGGCTGGGCGTGGGCCCTACTTGGAGCCGCAGTGCGCTCGGGCCAAACAGCCACCCCACTCTTCTCTGCAGGCTGCCCTCCGGATTATGTGCCCCCGGAAATCTTCCACTTCCACACGCGGTCGGATGTGCGGCTCTATGGCATGGTCTACAAGCCTCATGCCGTGCAACCTGGGAAAAAGCACCCCACTGTCCTCTTTGTGTATGGAGGCCCCCAGGTGGGTATGCCCTGCTCCCCACAGCCTTCCCTCCATGCCTGTCCTTGGGCACCAGCCAGGTCAGGAGAGGAGTCAGTGCAAGAGAGGCCCCTGGCCATTTCCCAGTGCCCACCCCATCCCCGCAGAGCACGCAGGCTCCTTGGGAGCCCCCACTCCTGCTGCTGGGTCTCTGCACACCCCGCCCTCCATGTGGCCTACCTCCCCTTTCACCAGCTGACACACCCTTCTCCCTCGGGGAAGTTCCTCTCCACCCCCGTGTGTACTCCTGGGTCACCTGTCCCGCAGTGATGCACTTTCACCCCTGGTCACCAGCTTAGGAACAGTGATGGCCATGAGCCCTGGGCCCAGCACTGTGAGAAGGGGACTGGACAGGGCCAAGCAGGCCGATTGGCAGGTGGGTCTGTCCAAGAGAGCAGTTCTCACCTGGGGGTGTTCTGTCCCCCAGGGGACACTCAGCCATATCTGGCGACATTTGTAGTTGTCATAACTCGGGTGGGGGATGCCCCCAGCATCCAGTGTGTGTACCAGGGATGCTGTCAATGCCCCAACAGTGCCTGGCACTGCCCCCCACAGACAAAGATGAGGCCCCAAAGACCAGTAGTGCCAAAGCAAGGAACTGGTGTAAGTTAAGTTACTCAGAGACCGTGGCTGCCCACCACCAACCTGCCTTCTCCCCCAGTGGCTTCTGAGTGCTTTTTAGGGATAACTGACAGGTGGAAAAGGGGCAGAACATGGCTGCAGAAATCAGGGAGTCACTCCAGGAAGGGCCTGGAGCCAAGGCCCCAGCTGAGAAGGGAGCCTAGTTGGGCCCCCACCTGACCTTCACACCTTCACATCCAGAACCCTTACGGGGCCATCCGTAGCCTTCCAATAAAGCACAGGCACCCTAAGTAGGCTCTAAGTGCCCTGCCTGTCGCCTGGCATCAGCCTTTCTAGCTCACCCCGCGCAGCCTCTCTTGCTGGATCTCACAGCACACCCAAAGCGCCATGTTCTCTCCTCACCGTCCCCTCCAGGTGCAGCTGGTAAATAACTCGTTCAAAGGAATCAAGTATTTGCGGCTCAGCACGTTGGCGTCCCTGGGCTACGCTGTGGTCGTGATTGATGGCAGGGGCTCCTGTCAGCGGGGGCTTCAGTTCGAAGGGGCCCTAAAGAACCAAATGGTAACATCTCTTCCCAGTTTCTCTAGTCCTTTCCTGTGCGGTGAAGGGAGACCTGGGGTTTGGGGTGGCCCTGGGCCACCTCCCTCAAGGATGGTCTGGCCAGGCACAAGTGGGGTAGCCTTTTGGAACAAGGGGAGTGTCCACTTTGCTGCTCAGCTCTGAGCTGCACCTCATGGGGAGACAGGTATACAAACATCCCATATGCACCCAGATATATCTGTAAGGCCTGGTCAGCAGGAAGTCCCAGCAGCTGGGCCACAAGGACTGGTGGCTGGAAAAATGGTGCAGTGATGGTGATGGTGGTGGTGGTGGAGATGGAGGTGATGGCGATGGTGGTGGTGATGGTGGTCATGGTGATGGAGGTGATGGAGGTGGTGGTGGTGATGGAGGTGGTGATGGAGGTGGTGGAGATGGAAGTGATGGCGATGGAGGTGATGGAGGTGGTGATGGAGGTGGTGGAGATGGAAGTGATGGCGATGGAGGTGATGGAGGTGGTGATGGAGGTGGTGGAGATGGAAGTGATGGCGATGGTGGTGGTGATGGAGATGATGGTCATGGTGATGGAGGTGGTGATGGAGGTGGTGGAGATGGAAGTGATGGCGATGGTGGTGGTGATGGAGATGATGGTCATGGTGATGGAGGTGGTGGTGGAGGTGGTGGTGGTGACACTCGCTGTTCCTTTAAGCCTTAGCATGTACCAGGCCTCTGACGGCAGGACACTATCTCGTTTCATCCTTACACCCACTCTAAAGTGGATCCTGTTCTTGTTAACATCGTCAGTTGAGGGATGGGAAAAGTGAGGGTCCAGAGACAGGACCTGACTTTCTCAGAGCCAGCCGGGGGGGCAGGGCAGGGCTGGGGGTGGGCCTGGCTGAGCACCCACCCCCTAGAGAGCGGGTTTGAACGGGGCCTGGAGGGAGGAGTAGCTTCCAGAGAGCTGGCTTTGATCTGAGAAGGAGAAGGCTCCCACCAGGGACGGGTGGGACAGCAGGGTGCATGCCTGGAGGAAGGCCACTGAGAGGTGCCCGGCCTCATCCCTCAGGGCCAGGTGGAGATCGAGGACCAGGTGGAGGGCTTGCAGTTCGTGGCCGAGAAGTATGGCTTCATTGACCTGAGCCGAGTTGCCATCCACGGGTGGTCCTACGGAGGCTTCCTCTCGCTCATGGGGCTGATCCACAAACCTCAAGTGTTCAAGGTGGGTCCCACCTGCACCCCTCCCTCCTGTCTGCTGGCGTCCGCCCATGCCCCTCGGAGCCCGCCCCCTGGGGAGGCATCTCGGCAGGGGCCCTGCCACGTGGCTGTTTCTCCCCGCAGCAGCCCCACGAGGCCGAGCCCCCCTCCTCATTGCCCGCCACTGCTGACCCCAGGATGGCATCCTCCGGCTGCACAAAACCCCGCCAGCAGCTCTCTGTGGGAGGCTGAGCCCGGGACCCCGGCCTCGGATGGGCAGAGGTGGGGCATGGTGTGGAGAGCGTCGGGGGAGGGGCCCCCAGGCCGGCGGCACTGTCAGGGCACCGCGGGGCGGCGATGAGGAGGAGGAGGCCGGAAGGCAGTGGGACCAGGGAGGGGCCAATCCTGGCCTGAACATGCTCGTTCGGCTCACCTGCCCTCCCTTGACAATGCACAGTCCCGGGGGATGCACGGTCTGAGGGCCCCTCCCCTGCCAGCCCCCGGGTGCATGCCTGCTCCTCACATCCTCGGGGAGACCTGGGACAACTAGCCGAGTGTGGGCTCCTGGGCCCTGACCCATGTGTGTCTCTCTCTTCCTCTCTCTGTCTCCACTGTGTCCACCGTGGCCTTCAGGTGGCCATCGCGGGTGCCCCAGTCACAGTCTGGATGGCCTATGACACAGGGTACACAGAGCGCTACATGGACGTCCCAGAGAACAACCAGCTTGGCTACGAAGCGGGGTCTGCGGCTCTGCACGTGGAGAAGCTGCCCAACGAGTAAGGTCCCCCTGCCCTGGCCTTCCGAGTCGCCAAGGCCCTCATGGGTCTCCCACCACCCCTCCGGGCCCTGGCATCTCTCTGTCTGGGACGCCCCCCACACTCTCCCTGTGGCTTCAGGCTCTGCTCCTGTGCCTTCCGCACCTCCCTGCTCACTGCTCCTCACACACCACGGGTGCTGTCAGAGGGAGGAGGCCCCTGGCCCTGCCATGGGGCCATCAGTCGACCCTGAGCAGCCTGTCTGTGGGACTTGACAGTGTGGTTCAGGACAAAGGTCCATACGGTTGTACCCTCAGGGCCTTTAGGACCAGCTCCGATGTCCCCTGTCACCCTTTTGGCATTTGCTTCTTTGATCAAAAGAAAAGAGTGTTGCCACTGTCTGGTGTGGCGCCCACCATAGGCCCTGCTTCTGGTGCTGGGTTCTCGTCGCAGGCTGACCCCACCTGGGCCCGTCCCAGCGAGGCTGCTCTCTTGGGTCTGCAGTTGGCCTGGGCTCCCCGGGGATGCCAGCATGCAGCCAAGCTCTGAACCCCCTGGTCTGGTCCTGTGCCGTCTGATACTCAGCCCACATCCACTCTCGGCCGCTGAAATTTAAGTCTATATCACACTCACCGGAATAATAAATCCATCGAGGTAGACACAGATGGGTGGGTGCCAGGGGAAAGGGAGTGATTGCCAGCAGACATAGGGTTTGCTTTGGACTGATGGAAATGTTCTGGAAGCAGATAGGGTGATGGTTGCAAAACACTGAATGTACCAAATGCCCCTGAATTGTTCATTTAAAAAGGAGTTCGTTTTAGGTTATGTGAATTTCACCTGGATTTTGTTTTTAGAGAACAAAATTTAAAAAAAATACGGTTCCTCACCCACACTGGCCACATTTCAAGAGCTCAGGAGCCACGTGTGATGGTGGTGGTAGTGGTGGAACCGCACTGGGCAAGGGCAGTTCTAGAACATTCTCTCACCCCTGAGTGCCGGGGTGGCACTGCTCTAGAAGCTTCCCCGTAGCTCAGGGCATTCCAGGCACAACTGCACACACACCCCTCTCTGCCCCTTGCCTGGAAGGAGGCGAGGGATCTTCCGGACCCGCCAGGCATGCTCCTCTTTTGCTTCCGTCAGCCTCCGGCGCTGATCTGCCGCTTCTGCCGTCCCTGGGGCGGGTGGGGGCGGGGGGCAAGCCCTGGCTGACCCCTTGGGGCAGCAGAGGAGGGTCCCGCCTCAGACCCTCACCCCGACCTTGTTTTCCAGGCCCAACCGCCTACTCATCCTGCATGGCTTCCTGGATGAGAACGTGCACTTTTTCCACACAAACTTCCTCGTCTCCCAGCTGATCCGAGCGGGAAAACCTTACCACCTCCAGGTGGGTGGCTCCTGGATGCTTTGGGCCTCTCCCCAGGAGCCGGCAGGGCGGGCAGCAGCGGGCTGTGGCAGCGTCACCTGCCGCCAAGCTTGCCACCAAGGCCAAGCCTCCCTGGGCCCTCTGTGGCTCACCCACCACTGCCCTCCTGCACCCCCACCTGGACTCCCTGTGCCCCAACTGCCACCCAGCCTGTATTTAGCAATGCTATATCAGTCCCTCTGGGCCCGTGCTGCCCTCAGTGCCGGGAACACCAGGGGAAAGGGCCAGACCCGCCCCAGCAGAGGGAGGTCAGTGTCACTGAAATTATATCTCATACACACATTTTATTTTAAACCAAGAAACTTGCCTCAAAGGCACCATACCAGATGCTGAAAGCATCTAATAGGGGTGTTACCTTAAGGAGTGAGGTCAGAGAATTCTTTGTGGAGGTGACATTAAAGGGTGCCGTAGAATCAGGACAGGAGGGACCCTGTGGCAGACACCAGACACGGGAAACATGCAGGAGCGGGTAGCTCCGGTACAGGAGAGCAGAGGGGCTGGAGTCTGGGAGATGAGGTGGGACCCGGGCAACCTGATGGGCGAGACCCTAATGAGGGTCGGGGCTTCCCCGTGGGGGGCTGGGTCTTAGGCAGGGGGCAGAGCCCCAGCTGGGTTTTGTTCTAAGGGTGAAGGAGAGGTGTCTGGGCCTGTGGGCACGGCTTGCTGTGTGACCTGAATCCCCTGACTGCCCCACAGACAGGGGGCAGTCAGCTGACCTTCCAGCAAACGGGTTGGCAGTGGGGAACTGGAGTCCTGGTGGGTTCAGGAGGTGATCTGAAGATGAGAGGGATGGATTTTATCACATACCACTGCCTCACTGTCTTTGTGCCTCCCAGATGCCTCTGCGTGCTCTGTTCAGTAGGGAGTGCCAGTGAGGGTGGTGGGGCAAGAGAGACAGGCCTCGGGGTCTGTGGCTGGGCACTCCTCCGCAGTCAGGGCAGGAGGGAGGCAGAGTTCCCTGTGGAGGGAAGAGCTGCCTGTTGGCTGGAGGTAGCTGTGCCCTCCCCGTGTGGCCCTGGGTGGCTGTAGGTGGCAGGTCCACTAACCTCAGGCCTCACTCCTCATCTGTGAATTGGGCTTGGTGACCCCTGCCTCTTAACAAGGCCTTGAGGGCCACTCAGGAAGAACAGGGGAACAGGTAGCACACAGGTGGGTGTGGGCGTGCTCAAGGGAGGTGGAGTCCGCCCCACCTTTTGTCTCAGGAGACCTGAGAGGCTGGGGGTCCCAGGTCCTCCTTGTTCACGTACCACATTTGCCGTTGCCTACCAGGCCCTGGCTGGAGCCAGACAGAGCCTGCCCCTGCCCTCAGAGCCCAGGAGGAGGAAGTAACCAGCCAGCCAGGACAGTGTGGCATGAAGGGATTGGGGCAGCAGGGTCTTTCCCAGCTAGTGCTGGTAAGTAGGTAGGGAAGGAATGGATCCCATGCTGCAACAGTGTTATCAGACTTTTGATTCATCCAGGGATGGGTTAATGGAGGCAAGGGTGGAGATGGGGAGACCTCTGAACAGGGGGTTGCATTCTCAAGGCAGCAAGGCCTGGCAGTGGCTGTGGGCTGGAGAGGAAGGAAGAGTTTAGTTCAGAAAGCCATCTCACTGGCAGGGAGTGAGGATCGGGCCCCTGGGTGAGACTGGGGCTGGGTGCTTCGGAAGAATCTGGAGCAAGTTTCACACCTGTCCCACAAGCCCATCTGAGAATTGTCAGGGTGCAGGAGCCCTCGCCTCATGGCCAGAAGCAAGACCTATGCCGTGTCGCCATCCAGCCAAGGACCAGGACATCAGTCCCAGGAACTGGACTATTCCAACCAATGTGTGGCTGCCCCTCTCTAGAAATGATCCCCTCTCTCATTTCTGGGCGAGAGGACCAAGAAAATTAGCAAAGCCTAGGGTGTGGCCATCCTGGGTGCCTTGGCGCATGTAGTCCCCACATGGCCCTTGCTAAAATGGAAACAGCTGGGGTGAAGGGCCCGGAGACGTCCTTGAAATGTGAAGCCCCGCCCCCTCTGCTGAGATGGGTTCACTGTACCTCCCAGGTTTGGGGACAAAGCAGCAGATGCCTAAGCTTTTCAAGTGCTCTGTGACAGCTGCAGTGAGGGAGGTTGTCATTTAACCAGAATTAGATATCAGGTCAGCCAGTTCCCCAGTGCGAGGGGAGACGCTCTGAGCCAGAAAGGTGGAGGGGCTTCAGAGTGCAGGGGGGACCCCGGTGCCACCAGCCCTGCCTTCTCTGTCCACCCAGATCTACCCCAACGAGAGACACAGCATTCGCTGCCCAGAGTCCGGCGAGCACTACGAGGTCACCCTGCTGCACTTTCTCCAAGAGCACCTCTGAGCCCCGTGGCCTGGGGCCTACACATTCAGAGCACAAGTGGCTTCGCCGCCACAGGGACCGGGCAGGAGTGGCCCGCAGGCCCCTGTGCGGCACCTCCTCGCAGCGCCTGCGCTGGACAGCCCGCCCCAGAAGCCTGCGCCTTTGCCCCTGACGCTTTCTTATCATTTTTTTTAATGCTCCTGGGGTTTTTTTTTTGTCTGCTGCTTCCTGGTTGCCAGGAGGAGAGGTGAGGCCGGCAGCCACGGGGCACTTCCTGAAGCCGCCCCCTTCCCGCGTGGTGCGGGAGCAGGAGGCCTGCACGCTGGGCAGTGGAGAGGCCAGCAGCGACTCGGAGGAGCCGGCCTGCGGCCCAGGGCCCCCACGTCAGCCTTGGCCCTCCAGCCGGCAGAAGTATGCCTTGCTTCCCCTCCCCTCCCTACCCGCTTCATATCTGCATTTTGTTTGGGGGGGGGGGTTGTTTTTCACAATTATTTAAAAGATGCAAAGCGAGGGGTGCCTGAATCTAGAATCGGGTCCACCGCCTGGCCGTAGGGTGCACCCCAGGCAGCACCCGGTGAGCCCCGCTTCTCCAGCAGGCCGCCTCTGCAGGTCAGCGCTGCCCCCCTCCCCAGCCCAGCTGGCCGAGCAGCCCTGGAGCCCCCTCCAGGGTTCCCGGGTCGGGCTGGGCGTGGAACCCTCCCCGCCTCAGGGTTACCCATAGCCTGCCTGCCTTTCCCTCCTCCCTGCCTAGAGTTCTGCCAGGGGCGGGCAAAAAAACAAAAACAAAAACCAACCCACCAGAAACGAACCACCTCTACATATTATGGAAAGAAAATATTTTTGTCGATTCTTATTCTTTTATAATTATGCGTGTATAAGTAGACTCATTAAACGATTCCAGATGGAAGCGTTGCCACCTGCCTGAGGTTCCTTCGGCTGGTGCTGGGGACTCCCTGGAGTTGGGGGGAGGGAGGCGGGTCCAGGAGGGGACAACGTGGTCCTGGCCCTGAACCACGGCTGACCTGGCACAGAAGTGGGAGGGGTGCCCCGCCTTGGCTGGAAGATGCCCCGCCCCTTGTCAGCAGTCTGGCCCCGCCCCCAGGCCTTCCCGGGGCCCACAGCCTCTGGCCAGATGCTCCGCCCAGCCACCCCTACTTCCTTTTGCACCTGTGCTTGTCCGGCGGCTTCATGTTGCGGTTCGGGAATCGGGAAATGCAGACGACGTTGGGCAGGCCACACCCCTGTTCATGTCCGTCCCGAGCCCAGAGCCCTAGGGAGACTGGCGACTGTGGCCGCGCAGCCAGCACGCAGGGTACCTGAATTTCTGCCAGCAGGATGGCTTCGTCCTTCGCAACTACCCTCACCATCCTTTGGGAAGCTCCACTTTAATATTTCATGGCTTAAAAAAACAAAACAGACGAGTACAAAAGATATATATGTGACGAAGGCACCCTCGCTCTGGAGAGGGAAGGAACCCCTCCCCAGTCTGTATTTTTAATACTTGGATTCTATTCCGTTCTCTGAATGTGCCATAATTTATTTTGCCAAGCATCTATTAAGGGATATCATAGATCATTCTGCGTTTTTTTCTGTATAAATCAGGGGTCAGCAGACAATCTCTGTGAAGGACCAGAGAGTAAATATTCTGGGCTTCTCAGGGCAGACAGTTGCAACTACTCAGCTCTGCTCTGGCGGTTCAAAAGCAGCCACAGGTGGTAATGGATCTGAGTGGGCCTGACAGCGTGCCAATAAAACTTTATTTACAAAACCAGGCAGCTGACCAGATTGGGCCCACAGGCTGTAATTGGGCCACTCCTGGTATAAATGATACTGCAACAAATAGCCTTGTACGTGTTTTGGGCATATGTTTGAGTTTATAGGGTAAACTAGAATTATCAAAAGGCATATTTCTTTTTGATTTTGAAGAATATTGCCACATACACATTGCCAAAAGGGAAGAATTGTGCCTGTTTCCCCATTCCTTCCCAGTCTACAAATTATCAAACATTTTTTATCCTTTTTTTTTATTAAGGTATCATTGATACACACTCTTATGAAGTTTCCACAAGAAAAACAATGTGGTTATTACATTCACCCTTATTATAGAGTCCCCCCCCATACCCCATTGCAGTCACTGTCCATCAGTGTAGTTAGATGCCACAGAGTCCCTATTTGTCTTCTCTGAGCTACACTGTCTTCCCCGTGACGCCACACACACCATGCGCACCAATCATGATACCCCACAATCCCCTTCTCCCTCCCCACCCGCCCTCCTCCATCCCTCCCCTTTGGTAACCACTAGTCCCTTCTTGGAGTCTGTGACTCTGCTGCTATTTTGTTCCTTCAGTGTGGCTTCGTTGTTATACTCCACAAATAAGGGAAATCATTTGGTATTTGTCTTTCTCTGCCTGGCTTATTTCACTGAGCATAATATCCTCCAGCTCCATCCATGTTGTTGCAAATTGTAGGATTTGTTTCTTTCTCATGGCTGAATAGTATTCCATTGTGTATATGTACCACATCTTCTTTATGCATTCATCTACTGATGGACACTTAGGTTGCCTCAATATCTTGGCTATTGTAAATAGAGCTGTGATAAACATAGGGGTGCATATGTCTTTTTGAATCTGAGAAGTTGTTTTCTTTGGGTAAATTCTTAGGAGTGGAATTCCTGGGTCATCATCAAACATTTTTATCTGCCAATCTTAGGGGTGAAACCTGGTAAATCACTGTAACTTGAACTCACGTTTCTTTTATGTGGGAATATTTTCAGTTTAAGACGCTTGTTTACTAGTAATCATTTGGCCCCCCTTTTTTTGATCTGTTGGCCTCATTGATTTGAAGACACTCTTTATATATGAAGGAAATCAGCCCACTGTCATTATCTCTGGCAAATCAAACTATGTTGCTGATCTCAATGTTTATGGGTATGAACTTCAACCAATGAATGTTTACAGTCAGTATTGGGAACAAGATGCCTTTCACATAACCCACTGTGAAATAAAGTAGAAGGAGGAACTAGTCACAAGACAGAAACTGGTGGGAAAGGGGGTGTTAGGGTTGCCCCAAGAGGCTTGGCAGCTGGAAAACCACAATCATGTGAGAGCAGGAATTTGTCATCAGAACCTTCTACCCCTGCTTCACTCAGTCAGAACTCAGATTGTCATGAGACATCAACCATTGGCAAAACTTTACTCAGTCACATTCCTGCCACAACGGTGAGGCCTAGAAGGCAAAGTGGGGTGTCAGTGGGAAGCAGGGACAGATGATGGGCAGCTATAAAAGGACAGGTGTCTGCTGGCAGAAGGTCTCAATCTCTGAGGTGGCAGATTAAGAGGCATTCCTTCTTCCAGGCTGACACATGGGCTGCTTGTTTTCACCACCATGGGTTTGAGGTGGGTGTCCGTCAGCTGGCAGGGGGTTCCCCGATTCTGTTTCAGGTTCCCTGTGCATATGCTTGATTTCCTTCCTGTTGGAAGTGTTCATCTCTTCCCTAATTGCCAGAACACACTCATGACGGACAGAAAACCATGTCTTATCTGGTGCAGATATTTTCCAGTGTGTTGTTTGCCTTTCAAACACGTTTATGGTACTTAAAAAAAAATAACTATAGACACATAGGAAGTTGCAAAAATAGCACAGAGCCTTCATCCCGCTTACATCTTACCTAACCATAGTACATTGTCAAAACCAGGAAACTGACGATTGCAATGCAGTTAACTAGACTCTAACCTGATTCAGATTTTATCAGCTTTTACACGTGCTCGTGTGTGTGTAGTTGTTTTGCTTTATCACCTGTATAGATGCCTGTAACCACCACCACAATCAAAATACAGAACTATTTATTTACCACAAAGGATCTCCATGCACTCCCTTTATAGCCATACCTACCCCATTTGTGGTGTCCTGACCATACAGAGAAGTTCATGATATTTGTGTCATCAAATCATTTCTATTAGGACTTCCAGGTAGATTTCATGTCATGATTAAAAAGCAGAATCTTTGGAGTGATGCGTATTTTTTTTTTCCTTTTAATCTCTCCAGTACGATTTTTTTTTTCCAAAAAGGAAAAAAAAAAGCTTGGGGGCTCAATCTTTTTGAAAACACACACTCCCCCACAAACCTGCCCCTTTTCAGTAGGAGATTTATAGAGTTCACAATTGAAATATCTTGTTAGTAGTAGCACTCAGCCACTAATTGAATCCTCCATAGTGACGGGCTGAAGGTCACACACGCAGTGAGGTAATGGGAGACAGGAGCAGAACCATGCTGTGTAAAACACCGAGGAGACGGAACTGCACTCAGCCAGTTTGGGGAGCTATATTCTAATGGATCCAGAGCAGGCAGTTGGAAAGAGGAAAAAATGTCTTGACACAAGCAGATATCCCAATTCAAAAGACAGGCTGCCCCAGCAGAAAGGCATCAATTCTGGAGTTAGGGTTTTCTGCAGAGCCATCAGCCTCTGTGGCCATTGGATCCTCTGACCTCCCTGATACTGAACTTCATCCTCTGTATCTGAGGAGAATGATTTGGATTACTCTAACGGGAAAAATATAGAGCCCAGTATGTAAGGGTTACCTGGGACATGTCTCTGCATTCTGTGCTTTCAAGGCAGGCCTAGGAAAACAAGCTTTATTCTGGACACTCTAGGCCTTTAGTGTTTCCCTGAAGTTTTAATAAAACAATTTGTAACCAAAACAATTTCTTCTGTAACTGAAAACCTGAGATTTCTTAATTGGCATCTGATGCTGGCAACAGCTAAGTACCAAGCATCCGTTCTTGTACAAACTTCACCTGCATTCCCTCAGCCCTCCTGACAGTCCCCTGAGGTTGGGATTATTTCCTTTTTAGTTTTTAACTTTGAGATAATTTTATAGGCTTACAGAAAAACTGCAGGAATCGTATGGAATTCTCTAATCCCCTCATCCAGCCGCCCCTAAAGTTAACATCTTCTGTAGCTATGGTATGAGCCAGGTTATTGAAGCCAAGAAATGAATGTCAAGACAGTCCTATTATCTGATATTTTTGAATTTCGCCATTTCTCCCTCTAAGGTAGTTTTCTCTGGACCAGGATTTTAATGGATTGACGAGATGGTTTATACACCAAAATTCATGTTGAGTTTTTACTCCCAAGTGTGACGGTACCGAGAGAGGTGGGGCCTTTGGGAAGGGATTAGGTACTGAGGGGGGGGGCCCTCAGTGAGTGGGATCAATACCCTGATGAAAACAGGGAGTTCCATACCCTGTGAGGACCCAGCAGGAAGACCAGGGGGCGGGCCCCCAGCAGACACCTAAGAAGCCTGCCTCAATCCTGAACTTCCAGGCTTCAGAAATGTGAGAAACAAAGGTGCTATTTATAAGGCTCCCAGTCTGTGGTATTTTTGTCCTAAGGGCCCCAACCAGAATAAGGATCCAATTCTGAATGCCACATGTCGTTTTGGTGTCTTCAGCTCTTCTGTAATGGTTCCTCAGCCCTTTTCTTTCATGACATTTTTTAAGGGGTCTGCTCGGTTATCTTGTGCCATGTCCCTCGGCGTGGGACCCGGCCTGAAGTTCGCTTCCTAGATGGAGTCCTGCATGTTGGGCAGGAATTCCAGAGATGCCGCTGGAGTCCCTTCTCAGGGCGTCACCCCCCGGGGACTCCAGTGCTTTTTGAGTCATCATTGTCGGGGACGTTAACGTTGACCACTGGGCTGCCCATGGTGTCCCCACTGTGACACTATTTTTCTCGGTAACTAGTAAGTATCTTGGGGGAAAATACTTTGAGCCTATGCAAATATCCTGTTTCTCGCCATACTGTACCCCACCGATTGGAAGAGCGGTAGGATCGGCCTTAAGGCCAAGAGTCGCGGGACAACCGGCAGCTGGCCCACGCACCCCAGCCCCGCCCCCGCACGGCGGCCCCGGGGAAAGGGCGGGGCGCGCCGGGTCACGTGGACGCGCCGAGGCCGACGTGGCCTCCGGCGGACGCTTCACGTGTCCCTCGCCGCGTCCCGTCCGCCGACCCTGCCTCGCGGACCCGGTCCCAAGATGGCGGCGCCCAGGGAAAGGAGGGACGGCGGCGGCAGCGCGAGCTTGTGGGCCGCGGTGCTCCTGACTGCCGTAGCGTTGAGGCCTGCGGAGGCGGTGTCCGAGCCCATGACGGTGGCGTTTGACGTGCGACCTGGCGGCGTCGTGCACTCGTTCTCCCAGAACGCGGGCCCAGGGGTAGGTGCCGCTGCAGCTCCGGGGGATTGAACGACTCTGTCTGCGGAGGCGGGGCCTACAGAGTGGGCGCGGACCTCCGTGGGCGGGGCTTTGGGGCGGGGCCAGGGGCGCCGCTCGACCGGGGGCGGGGATTGGGGGGGGTGCTGCTGGACCGTCGGGGCGGGGCTTGCGGGGTCGCGGGCCGTCGGGGCGGGGCCCGAGGAGCGGGCGCGGACCGTCCGGGATCGAGACTCTAGGCGCGGGGTCGTCGGTGACACAGGAGTGAACTTGCAGGATAGGAGCCTAGCCCTCCAGGGCTCTGGTGACTTTGAGGGGTCTGGGTCAGTAGCCTCAGTCTGACTCCTCACATGCTCTGCGTACTGAAGCAGCCCCGGACCCAGACCCAGGCGAATCCCCCGCCGTTGGAGGGTGTAGGGGCGCTGGAGGACGAGGGGTATTTCGCCTCCAGCCCCCGCAGGTCAGTCCCACTGCAGCTCTGACTAGGGAGGAAGCCGACAGGTGTTGCTCTTTCCTTCCATCTCCCAGGGCCCCCCATCTTTTTCACGGAGATGTGGGACCAGGCCCTCCTGACTTGGAGGCAGCTGGCCTAAGTCTAGACCAATTCTGTCCCCCCCCAGCTTGCTGGAGATGGCTTCCTTTTCCTTCTCTGTAACAATAACAGCAACCGTCTCTGTTTGTTGTACTGCCTTACAGCCAGGTATTGTGTCAAACGCATTCTCTGTTAGGCCCCTTTTACAGATGAGGAGAACAGGCTCAGGAAAGTTTACATTTTTCCAAGACACAGAGCAGAGCAGAGATGGGCCCCCAGGTGTCCTGCTGCCAGCGTCCATGTTCCTACTCGGGTGGGGGCTAGAGGGTATGTGACTTCCCCCTTCCTGTGCTTCATTCCCCTGAAAGCCACATGGGTTGTCTGTCCTGACCCAGGAGCTCGCTCACAAGGAGAGAGGCAGGCCAGGGAGTCCTTTTCCGAAGACACTGGAGGCCTTGTGGGGCTGGCCTCCAGGGACATAGCTAGAAATATCTGGCTCTGCTTCCTTCCCTTTAGGATAGATGCCCAAAAGCAAGATCTTAATATGGATCTCAGAAGGATATCTTGAGAGCCTGTACTTTAAGCACTAAGGATTACCTCCTAACAAACCTCTTATTCTTCCATTCTCTAGGACAGATATACTTGTGTGTTCACCTATGCCTCTCAAGGAGGGACCAATGAGGTGAGTTGTTGAAAATTCTACATAGTTTACTATGATGGTACCCACTGTCCTACAGAGGAGATGGGTCATATGTGCATTAACTTGCGCTCACTGAACTATTCTTGCTTAACCAATAAAAGGGAGTGCTCAAGTGAAAGGGTGACGACAGATTCCAGTCATAGTTCCAGAGGAGGAGGAACGTGAGCCTCTATTAAAGGTGTTGAATTTGTTGTCTGTGAGATGTAACATATTGTTCACAAACTTAGGAGCTTAAAACGCTCATGTATCATCTCTCAGTTCTGGAGGTTCAAAGTCATGGTCAGCTCAGCTGGAGGCTTCATAAAGCCAAACGCAAGGTGTCAGCTGGGCTGGGCTTTCATCTGCAAGTTCTGGGGCAGAGTCCTCTTTCCGGCTTATTCAAGCTGATGGAGAATTCAGTTTCTTTCCACTTAACACTGAGGTTCCTGGTTCCTTACTGGCTGTTTTCTCCAGCTGGTGGCAAAAGAGGAGGTAAGATTTTGAAGCATGAAAAGGATGTGGTGCAATATTGCTGGCTTTGAGGGGACCACGTGGTGAGGTGTGCAGGTGGCCCATAGGGGCCTGAGTGCAGCCCCTGGCTGGCGACAGGAAAATGAATGCTTTAATCTGGCAGCCGCAAGGAACTGAATTCTGCCACAAGCATGTGAGGAAGAGGACCCTGAGCTCCAGATGGGAACACAGTCTAGCTGATAACATTGAGTTTCACTTTTAAAACAGAATGGAGGACCCAGCCACGCCATGCCCAGACTGCTGACCTACAGAACTGTTAGCTGATACATGGGCATTGCTTTTCAGCTGTTAAATTTGTGGTGATTTATCATGCGCAGTAGCAGGCTGAATGGGGCCCCCCAAAAAGATATGTTCACATCTTGATTCCCAGAAACTGAATGTGACTTTATTTCGAAATAGAATCTTTGTAGATGTGATTAAGTTCAGGACTTTGAGATGAAGGGGTCACCGTGGATTAGCCAGGTGGGCCTTAAACCCAGTGACAAGTACCCTTATAAGAGACCCTTGGGGAAGTTTGATAGAAGAGAAGACACATGTTGGAAAAGGCGGTGTGAAGATGGAGGCAGTAATGAGGCAGCGGCCACACACCAGAGAACTCCTGGGGCCACTCAAGCTGGAGAGGCAGGCAGGATTCTCCCTGAGCCATCGGAGAGAGCTCGGCCCTGCTGACACCTGGATTTGGACTTCTGACCTCCAGGCCTGGGAGAGCATAAATCCCAATTGTAAGCTACCAAATCTGTGGTGATTTGTTACGGCAGCCCTGGGACATGAACGCACACAGCAATAGAGTACTAAAGCAGCCAGTAGTACACCATGACAGATAAATACTCTGAGAATAAAACACCGTTATTAAATTGTGGCTAGATGCCGCCACCTGGTTTTGTCTGGAGGGAGAGCGGCAAGTGATCAAGGAGAGTGTTTCCCTTGGATCCAGACTTCCTTAGCAAGAACAGAAGAGAACTGAAGAGGAAAAATCAATTGCCTCTACAGAAATCAGCGAAAACAGCTTCTGTATCCCTAATTGTGCTTTTCTCCCCAACACCCAGACTTGATAGGAAGCACTGCCCCCATTCCAGAACAGTCTGGCGCTGTGTCCCATCACAGCGTAGTGTCAGAGCAGAGGCTACCTAGGAACCCCTACAGCATTTGCTGCGTGCATGCCGGACACACTCCACATGCTGGTTCTGAGCCCTGTCTGCTCTCCCTCTCAGGACAGCGCCCTGAAATGGGCCAGAGCCGGTCTCTCCCTAACACTGCTGCCACCAGGCCCGGCTCACTCTCTGGGGGCCGCCCTGGGCACTGCAGGAGGCTGAGTAGCCCCCCTGGCCCCGAGTCCCTCGATGCCACGAGCACGTCCAGTGTCACACCCCAAAACATCGCACATCACCCAGTGTCCCCTGGGAAACAGATTTATCTCCAGGTGAGAACCACTGGGCAAGAGTAACATGAAATCCACTTTTATTATTTTAGATATGTCCAGTTTGTAAATAGAGTAAATGATTCCCAATGATAGTACTTTAACAAAATGTGGCGAATGACTGGTGACACCCCTCCCAGGGGTGCCACAGGTTTGCAGCTCTGCTGGGCTTTGTGTGCCCTTCTCCTTGCTGCCAGCATGGTGGGTGTCCTGCAAGCATTTGCCCCTTCCTTCAACACCTCCAGGCCTCAGTGCTTCTCCAAACAGTCCACTCCCTTGCGGGGTGGGCCACGTGGTGGGGCATCCTTCCTGAGAGTGAACCAGAGCCCACTGTCCAGCCCAGCACCCCAAGAGCTCTGGAACTGTTCCCACTGCACCCCCTTGCACGTGCCAGCCCTCTCGAGGCTGCTTTGGTTGTGTAGGTGATCCATGGGTTGGTGGATAAAATCCTAACAGCGTCACTGCCATGGCGTTTCTTAGGTGCCCTTCCCTAGGCTAAGCCACACCCCCAGGAGGGGAGATGATCCTGTGGTCACCCCCACTTCACACATGAGGACGCACAGCCCCAAGCTCCCCGCTGGGAAGTGCCTGAGCTCCCCAAGCACATGCCCCTAGCAGCCACTCTGCGCCAGGAAATGCCCAGGGCCACCAGCAGCTTGGACAGAAGCAGGCGCACCTGCCTTACTAAAGCCTTTGAGGCGCACAGTCCTCCGCAGAGCTGGGGCGGGAGCCGAGTTCACTCCCACCTGGTGGGTGCGACCCAGGCTGCGGCCTCCTCTCCGAGCAGCCGTTGGGCCACAAACCGTAAAACCAGCAGCAAGCTTGATTCTTCCTGCCATCCTGCAGGAAATCACCCACGAGGAGAGCAGATGCATTGGGCGCAGTCCAGCAGCACCCGTCTAGGACTGTGACAGCCAGAGACCGCAGGTGGCCGCCTGCTCTGCCAGTGGTGCCACGGGAGGGTGGCAGTGAGCTCCGTCGCTGCTCACCGTGACTGGCGCCCACAGCCCATGGACTCTTTGGCCGCTTGCCTGTTTCCACCTCACAAGCAAATGGCTGGCTGGATTCTCAGCCAATGTGCAGGGACGGTTGGAGATACTCGCAGTGATGCAGCTGGAACGGAAGTCTGGGAGGCCCAGGTGGCTTCTGCAGTGGCACCGTCAGCAGAGAAGAAACTGGTCCTAGTCTGGGCTCCAGGCCCGCAGCCCAGGGCCTCGGAGGGAGAGCGGGAGCTCTTGCTTCTCTGACAGTGGGGTGTTTCTCCAGAGGATCACCTGAGAGACCAGCTGGTGTCATGTGACAGTTGCACAGGGTCATCCACAATCTCTCTGGGCCAGCCAGGGTGCTGAGCGGCCGGCATGCCCACCCGCCGTTGGCAGGAATGCGGAGTGCATAGCCACCTGGGAAAACCAACCATTTCTTACAAAGTTGAACATACGCTCACCGTGCACCCCACGCTTCCACTGGTCCAGGTGTCTGCCCGGTAAAGCGAAAACTTAGGTCCACACAGGAACTTGTCCACACATGTCCAGAGCAGCATGATTGACAGTGGCCAACAAGTGGAAGCAACCCAGATGGACATCCACTGATGAGTGGATATACACACAGCGTGGGCTGTCCACACACCGGAGTGTCACTCAGCCATGGAAAGGAATAAAGGCCTGACACACACGACAGCAAGGATGGCCCCTGAACGCACGGTGCTCAGTGAGAGACCTCAGACACAGAAGGCCCCACAGTGTGTGACGCCATTTCTGTGAGATGTCCACAACAGGCAAACCCACAGATGGTGGAGTTGTGAGTGTCATACTGGGGAGTGACTGCTCATGGGGACGGGGCTTCTTTTTGGGGTGATGGAATGTTCTGGAATTATGTTAACGTAGCGATGGTTACACAGCTCTGAATATACTAGAAAACCCTGAGTTGTGCACTTTAAAAGGGTAGATTGTATAGTATGTAAACTTTCTCCGTGAAGCCGTTAAAAAGCAAACTCACTGTTGATACATGCGGCAACATGAGTGGCTCTCCAATGCGCTAAGCGAAAACAGACTCACAGACTGCACACTGATTCCACTCTGGTGGCATTTTTGCACAGGCACAGCTATGGGGACCAAGTTCAGATCAGTGGTCATCAGGAATGTGCGGGAAGGGGTGGACTCCAAAGGGAACAGGTGGGGAGAGATGGAAACTGGGGAGTTAGAAATGATTGGGTGGTGGACACCCAGCTGTATAGAGTTGTACACTGAACACATGGTACGAGTCACCGTCTGTTATTTATATCTCCATAAAAAGTAATAGCAGCTGCCATTTACATGTCACCTATTCTGCCCGGCCCCTTACATTTCTCAGTCCCCTGTCCATATAGAGAAGGTCGCAGAGGTTCCGGCTGAATAGGCTGCCCCAGAACATACTCGTGTGACTGTCCAACCCGAGCTTTGCGATGACACCTTGTGGCCCACCCGCCCTGCAGCCACCAGACCACGGCTATGTTCATAAAAACCGAACCACTCACAGGGACGTTGACCCTATTGGCTAAGAAACTCTGTTTTAAAAATATGGTTCATCATTAGAAAAAAAAACACTTGCCTCACTTTCAAGAGTCTTTTCTAAGGAAAACCTCCCCAGGTATATTTTGTATCATAAAACTTTTCCAGGTGCTCAGAGACCCCTCCCGAGGCACAGGATAGGTGTTAGTAAGCAGAAAAAAAAATCTGTTCAGTCGGCAGGTGTGGCCTGTGGCTGTGTCTCTGTGATACAGAATAATTCGTTCCCACGTTCACGCCACAGGCAAAAGGCTTCTAAGTGACCATTTACCCCTTTTAGAATTAACATAAACATGGGCTTGTTTTTATGAATGAAAAAGCTCTGACATTAAACCGGGAATCCCAGTGATCGGAGGCCATCATTACCATTGGGAGAGGGCTGTAAATGCTCATTTTTACCGGCAAAACATCAAAATGCCTTCGACAGTCCAGGATGGCCAGGTTTGCAGAGGCCATGAAAATCAGAATAAACTGGTAGCGGTGTGTTTTGGAACCATTTAAAACTTTGAGCTTTTAAACATTTTTCAAGAAAGCCAACACAATCACACCGTTCAAACAGAAAAACACATCGAGAGCTTTCCGGGCCTCCCATCGGTCCAGTTTCTGCCCAGTCCTACAGGGACCACGACTGCTGACAGCCGTGTCTCCTCCCGGGACTTCTTGGGGCCTCTGCGAGCAAGAGGGGAGATCCTGCCTCCCTCCTTGTCTTTTTTGGTATTAAAATTTTTTTTTAATTAATATTAAATTTTAAAAATTTAATTCATATTAGCTAATCTAATATTAAAGATAAGGTCTATATTAAATTAAAACATCAGTCATTTTTTATTTTTTTTTAGAGCAGTTTTAGGTTCACAGCAAAACGGAGCAGAAGGTGTTGGTAACCCCCTGCCCCCTTAGCACATTTCACACCAGGGTGGGACATGGGTCACCTCGGTCACCCAGGATGGGACAGGTCACCATCACCCCAGGTGCATGGTTGACGTGAGGGGTCAGTCTCGGGGCTGTACATTCTGTGGGTCTGGACACAAGCATAATGACATGCGGCCACCACCTGGTGTCACACAGTCACTTCCCTGCCCCTGAGCAGAGTCGGAGTGGGGGGGACCTCAGGGCTGAGCTCTGGCCGGGAGGCTCGGGAGGCCCGGGAAAGGCCTGCTCACTTCGGAGGACTGCAGTAGACCTGACACGCGGGGCACGGCTGCGCACGCGAGGCTTCATGTCCCAGTGACCCGCGTCTGTCTTCTCTCCCCAGAAGTGGCAGATGAGCCTGGGGACCAGTGAAGACAACCAGCACTTCACCTGCACTGTCTGGAGGTGAGCTGAGGGTCCTGGCCACGGGGTCCCGGGGAAGGGCTGCCAGCAGCCGGGTGAGGGGCTGGCGGGCTCCCAAGTGCTCCCCGACCCACCTCTCAGTCGTGGTCATTATCCAAGGGCTTAAGCTCCCCATTGTTGGGCTGACGCCTTGTTTGTCTTCTCCTAATCCCGCTTCCTGGAGCCCAGGGACACAGGCAGGGGGTGCTCAGACTTCCGGTGGGGTGGAGGTGAAGCAGCCGTGTCAGAGCGGGTCCCTGCTCCCTGGGGCCCAGCCCAAGCAGAACCCATGCCTCCAGCATTCACTGTGTGCCTGGCACAGTGCAGGGCACTTTGGGGGTAGACAGACGGCCAGGCTGTGGCCCCGCCCTCGGGACTGGGGCCAGTGCAGGGGGACAGATCCACAAAGGAGAGCCCCTCACAGGGCAGTGACAGTGACCTTCATCAAAGGACCCTCTGCATTTCGATCATGCTTATTAGCACCATCCCAGCCTTCTGTTCGCTGCTTTACAAACAGCAGGTGCTCACTAAGCAGTGTTGGGGGAAATTCTCACCTGTCCTGTGGACCAGCCCTTGCTGGCAACAGGCAGAAGGTGCAGGGGCCGGGGCCCAGCGCCCACATCAGGTTTTCACCAGCCCTGATGAAAGGAGGCCCTGTCTGCACCCCCAACAGCTCCCAGTAACCCCATAGAGCAGCGTGGCAGAGGCAGGGAGCCCCACGCCTGCATCTCTCTCCTTCCTAGTTAACTCCTGTGCTTCTCACCCTCCCGGCCCCCATTGCAATGCAATATATTTTAATGCAATAAATTTAATATTTAATAATAATATTATCATTAGCACTTGATTAAAAAAATCATTCAGTGAATGAACACGAGGGTCTCCGTCCTGGAGCAGCTGGTGCCCAGAAGGTGAAAGAGGCTCGTCAGTATCTCAGCTGGAAGAACATTCCAGCAAAAAAGGAAAGGGGATGATATGAAGGGGCTCCGTTCTACACCAATTGAGCAATGCCCTGAAACTGTTTCCATCCGGAGGAGCGGGGGACGCCTGCCCCCCAGCTCACCCCATCGCCCGGCCTTTCTCTCAGACCCCAGGGCAAGTCCTACCTGTACTTCACGCAGTTCAAGGCGGAGGTACGGGGCGCCGAGATCGAGTACGGCATGGCCTACGTGAGTACCGGCGGGGCGTGTGGGGTGGCTGGTGGGGCGCCCCACTGGGGACTGTGCCTCCCTGACCACCAGAGGCAGCAGGGAGGCAGGCAAAGTGGGGAGACGGACACCAAGTCCTCAGAGGGAATTTCGTAACTGGGCAGGACAAGGGACACCAGGCAGACCCCAGGCCTGGAGGCACAGGGGACAGGGAATCGTGGTACCCAGAGGGGGACCCAACTGACTCTTAGAGACCTGTCAGGAGAAGCAGGAAGCGGCCACCCGACTTCCCTCTCCTCCAGCCCACCAGTACCCCCAAAGCCACCAGGAAGCTGGAGGGCAAGGGGACTCCCTCTCGTGGTCCTGCATGCTCAGCCCCTGACAGCAGGGACAGCGAGGGCAGGAGAGGCGCAGGCCGTGTGCCTCAGCGGGCTGGCAAGGGCACTTCCCTTGGCTCCCGTGGCTTTGGTTCACTGCCCAGCCAGCCCCTTCCGCGTGCTCCTGACCCTCGTGGGCCCCGCTAGAGGCCTGCTGCCCTGCAGAGCCTCTCCCCGGGCCCTCGCTTCTGTGGTGGGGGCAGAAACGGCTTGAAAACCACTTTATCGGCCCAGAAAACCTCTTTATGAGAAGCAGCAGGAGGTAGGCTTTGAGAGATTTATCGCCAGGACCTGGTATCTGCCATGGGGTATCGGCCAGGCCGGCAGGAAGGGCAGGCCCTCTCGGGCCCAGTTGACCCTGCTGTCCCTGGGCAGGATGTCTTCTTCAGGGCAGGCTCGGCCCTGCTCTGAAGGCCCTTCCCACCCAGGTCATCGGGGATAACCCCCCTACTTACAGTCAGCTTGCGATGGACTTGATCACGTTGACAAATTACCTTCACACCAGTGGATGTTTGCTTGCACAATGGGGGGGATGTGGCTCTGACTGGGGGCATCAGACACCCCCACACCACTGAACTAATTGGTCTGTGGGGTCCCTTCTTACCTTAAAATTCTATTATTTTAACCGATTTGAGACACAGTCCTGATTTTTAAAAATCACATTTAAGGGACGGCCATGCTGGTAGCATTTCCATAAATCATTAACTAGAGGAAAAAAAATTGAGTGAAATAAGCTTCCTCCTAGGATCTGCAGCAGAGGCATGAAGTTTTAAGCCAGCTGACAATCTCAAGTGGATTAACCCATTGCTTCTGCAGGATTCTCTTCTATGTGCTTAGAAAAGCACGCCACACCTCTTTAGTAAAAATGTGGTTTTTCCTGGTGATAAAAGTTCCCACTTGTTCTCTTTCAGTCTAAAGCTGCCTTTGAAAGAGAGAGCGATGTTCCCCTGAAAAACGAGGAATTTGAAGTGACAAAAACAGCAGGTACGTAAAGGAGGGTGTGAGCCAGAACTCAGGTGCCCGAGCAGAGGAGGTGGGAGAGAGCGGTGATAACACCCCTGTGAGAGGGCGGGCGGGGGCCCCGGGGTGAAGGAGACTGCCACTCGGCTCCTCCAGGTTGGAGCCCAGACATCCACAAACTGCTTCTGCAAAGGCCAGGTGGGAAATATTTTCACTTTTCAGGGCAGAAAGCCCATGTCAGAACTACCTAACCTGCCCCCGTAGGGCAAAGGCAGCCATAAACCACATGTCAGTGAACGGCGTGGCTACATTCTAATAAAACTTTATTTCATGGCAAAGGAAGTGTGAATCTCACATCACTTAACCAAAACGCAGAATACCATTTTTCTTTTGGTTTTTGTGAGAGCCATTTAAAAATATAAAAAATCGCCCTTAGCTCATGGACACGCAGTACAAGGGGAGGGTGAACAGAGAGTCAGGGCAGGACTGAGCAAATGGGGTGGTGGGCACAGGCCAGGTTCCCTGGTGCTGCTGGGAAAGTGCCACACGGGCATCAGACAATATGGCCAGTGAGAGCAGGAATGATGCAGTCTGAGCCCCGACCCCAGCCACTCGCCACGTGGCAAAAATGACCACAGCTCTTCCCACCTGGAAATTGCCTGTGGCCTCCTGCTACCCTCAGAATAGGGCAACCCCTCCACCCTTCTCTGTCCCTCACTTGTAAGACTTTTAGTGCCAGGGGCCTTTCCATGTGGAGCCGACGTCCGAAACTGCTCCCTTCCTGTGGGCCCCACCCTGGCCGGGACCTGGAGTGTTTGTGGAGTGGCGCGAGCCCCACCTGCTGTTTCTTCTCTTGCAGTGTCCCACAGGCCTGGGGCATTCAGGGCTGAGCTGTCCAAGTTGGTGATCGTGGCCAAGGCGTCCCACAGTGAGCTGTGACCAGGAGCCCCAGCAGGGGTGGCTTTTCCTCATGTCGACTGAAGGAGCCAGACCCTGAGAGGGCTGCTTTTCTGGGGGGTGGGGACTGTTGGTTTCTGAACGGGCTGGTGTTGCCCCGCGCCGAGGGGTCTGCAGAGCAGCTGAAGCCTAGGGCAGAGTAGGAGGGCCAGGAGGCCGACGACGCGCTGGGCTCCTCTCCTGGCGCGACCTTCTCTGCCCCCGTCCTCTGCCACGTTCTCCTCCGCACAGTGGCAGGACCCGCTGCTCGTCCGTCTTACCAGAAGACGCATCAGGGCTTCCAGCGGGGGGTTTCTGAGGCCAGTGTATGTCTTCCCTGGGATCAGGCCAGGCTCCAGGGTGCCCCCCGGGAAAGCCACCAGCTGCTCTCTGCCCCCCCAAGCCAGCTGTTTTCTGACCTCCCCAGGGGACCTCCTTTCAGACTAACTGGGAAGAAGCGAGATGTTCTTTTTTATTTAAATAAATAAGACCATTGAAAACCAATCACACAGACTTGGCGACTGGCGCCAATGCCTGCCTGGCAGGGTGCAGAGCTGGGGACCCGGGACAGCAGCAAGGGGCTGGCCACCCCCACTTCCCTTCCCTGAGACAGGTGAGCTTCATCACCCAAAACACCTGGAGTCCCTGGGCACAACTTTTCTGCAGGTTCAAAAGCACCGGGTGCCAGGGTGTCCAGCTACGAACCTGCTTCTGAGAGCCAGGCGCTGGCTGGCCCTGATTCCATGGGACAAAGCTGGCCACACCTGCGGGTCACACAGGCGGCCCTGGCAGAGGGACAGCGCCCCCGGAAGACCTGCTCTAATGCACCTAGGTGGTCGGCTTTCCTTAGTTTTTTGAGGCCGGACTGTGGCATGGCGACTTAGAACAGGTACCCGCAAGCAACATAAATAAATCCCCAGCTTCCCTACCGTTCAGGAGGGCCTTGGTCTCCCAGCAGTGGGGCCGGGGAGTCTGATGTCCAGCTTGACCTTCAGCCTGCCCTCTGACCATGTCTTCTTGGGAGCCAACGAGGAAGGAAACTGCATAGCTCTCTTGGCGTCAGCCAGCTGGGCTGTGAATTGGGTCCGGATGGGACCGACGCAGGGGTCCCTGTACCATTCCCGTGCCTGGCCCTCCTGCCGGCTGAGGACCTGGGCGCTGCTGCAAACCCACCTGCCAGAGGAGAAGTGGGCGGAGGGTGTCTGGGCCTGCCTGGCGCCCTGTCCGCACTCAGTACTGGTGTCGGAGTGGGTGCAGAGTTAGGTGTGGGGACGAATAGGGGCAGGCTTCCTCGGGCCCCGAAGACCCCCAGGGGAGAGAACAGCCTGCCGCCGTTCTCACAGCACATGTTGGTGTCGCCTGGTGGGTTCTGGGGCCCACGCAGCCCCAGGAGGGCCGGTCAGCCGAGCAGGGTGGGCCTCGAGGTCTGCTGAGCACAGGGACCTGCCGGTACCATGCGGTCCCCTCCCAGGTTCGGGAGCCTTCCTGGCTCCCAACTTTGAGGTTCAAGGGACTGAAAAAGCAAGCGAGCCTCCAGGGCCTGAGATGAGATGGCCCAGGGCCTCCTGCACAAACAAGGCCGTTGGACACCTTGGAGGCAGGGCTGCACCTGGGTCGCTGGGGGGCCTGCGGGCCACACCCCAGCTCAGGGCCGGGATCCTTCCGCGGGCAGCCCTGAGCCTCAACTAGGGTACACAGCCCGTGGGTGTGACATGCCGAGACGGAGCAGGGAAACTGGGCCCATCTCTGCCCCCGGGGGACATGTGAGGTCATCTTTACGGAGCTTTCAGGTAAGCTCGGAAACAAAGTCACCCTGGCCCCAGGATCTCGGTCACAACGGAGAGCTGGCCGGAGCCCCTGCTGGGCGTCAGAAGCCAAGCCCGGCCGTTCTGCTAGTGTTGTCACCGGTGGAGCGGAAATCAGACCTGTCACGAAGGGTCCGGGGCGTATGACGTTTATGTGCAGCCCTGATTGAAAAGGCAAAAACCCCAGGAGGGCGCGAGAACTGTCTGCTGGAGCAGAGAAATTCAATCATCAGTTCCACATAATGCGAATGGAAGACGTGTGCTTTTATTTAAATAGTTATGCAGCACTCTTTGGTTTTTTAAATTAAACCTCAAATTTATGGAAAGAGTCCAGACAGGCCGGACAGCCCAGCAAGACACAACTACAAAGCGTTATACACACTGACACATTCAGGCAGCAGAGCCCAGGGCAAAGGCTTTCATCTGGGGCTTCCAGGGGTGCTCAAAATGCACGTGTGCGCTTGAATTTGAAGACGTGTTTCTTGACGGAAGATAAGACAGGAGTTTGTCTTGGAAGAATGGAGCTGGCTGTCAGTGAAAGAACTTTGGCTTTTTCAGGGAAGCAGGAACCAAAGCACAAAAAAGCTGTCCTGCATGTGAGGTCATTATCTCCTTTCAGCCAGGGAGAGACAGAAGGGAGTGGTGGAGACTGTAGCAAAGCCAAGCAGGGGCAACCTCGGCGCGGCTTCACCAGGGGGCAGCCCAGGCTCGGGTGAGTTTCAGAAAATCCAAATCTACATCAGCACGTGCTGCTTCCTTGTTTTTAAAGGTTGGCAGCTAATTCCAAATGTGGCAAACGTTGGAGGGGGCCAACCAAACCCATCTTCCCGCCTAAGAAGACCTGCAGGCCCCATTTACAACTTTTGCCCACAACAGAAGCAGTTCTGCAGACAGTCACGGGACATTGTTTTCCCCTCTCCTGAATGACCGATGAAGGTGGCTGCATCTCAGATGGCTTTACCCATGAGCCCTGAGCTGGGGGGCATGCTCTGTCCCCTCCCACAAGTGACTCAGGACTCCCAATTCCAGCCAAACAGAGGTAGCCTCGCCGACCGTGCCCACCCAGCCCTCTCCGTGGCTCCCGGGCAGCTGAGACAACAGAAACATGTCCCTGCCCAGTTCTGGCAGCCAGAAGTTTTAAGATCAAGGTGGCGGCCAGGCTGGTTCCTTCGGACACCTGTGGCAGGCCTTCCCCGTGTCTGGGGGTGGCTGGCAATCCTGGGTGTCCCTCGGCTTGTAGACACACCTCTCCACCTCCACATGGCCTTTTTCTCTGTCTCTGTGTCCAAATGTCCCCTTTTTATAAGGACACCAGGCATATTGGGTTAGGAGCCCCCCCGACTCCAGTGTGACCTCCTCTTAACTAATCACACCTGCAATGACCCTATTCCAAATAAGGTCACATTTGGAGGCCCAGGGGGAAGGGCTGTCACAGAGGAATTTGGGGTACACAGTACACCCTTTTCTGGTTCACCATGACCCTGTCTGAAGGAACGAAAGGCCCCAGCAACATTATTAAGTGGGAAATGCTGGCTTTTGCAGACATGTCACCCTGAGCAGGCTGTGTGGTCTCCACACTGAATTCCTCTCCCCGTCAAGATGGGGCTGGAGGAGAGGCAGCACAGGTCCTGAAAACTGCTTCTTCAAACAGTTTAGCATCTGAAAGGGGGTGGGCCACCTGTCCGGAAGCTTGGCCAGAGCTGGATGGGAGCGGAGAGGTCACCCTCCTCTGCCCCCCGCAGAAAGCCACAGGCGGGGGTCATATGCTGCCCTCGTCCAGCATCCGGGTGAGCCCCTCGCAGATCCGGCGCAGGTGCGAGCGGTAGGGCTCGGCGGGGCCGTAGAGCGCGGCCAGGAAGTCGCAGTCCGCGAAGTGGCCGAAGACGTGGTTGATGCGGCCGTGGGACTTGGCGGTCAGGTGAGGGCCCACGGCCTGGTGCAGCAGGTCCCGGCACTCGTGCAGGGCGGCGGCCAGCACGCGCCGGTCGAAGGTGAAGTCCACCTGGTAGAAGCTGACGGCCGTCATGGCCAGGCGACGCGCCTTCTGGCGGAAGCGCTGCAGCAGCGCCAGCTCCTCGCTGCCCAGCTGGCCGCCACGGAGCAGGACGCCCAGCTTCACGGCCACCTTGACCGAGCTCTTGACCACCTTCTGGGCCTCCTTGCGGCTGCGAGTGAACTCCTTGGTGGCGCGGTACAGCTCGTCCAGCACCTCACTGCTCGTGTCGTCGATGAACGCAGTCACCATTGTCCTGGACGCCATCTTGCTCAGGAGCTTCTTCTGGGCCTTCAGGGCCAGGCTCTTGGTGCTGAAGGTGTCCATCCCCCTGCCAGGAGGAGAGCAGACCCATCGTCAGTGCCCCTGCCCCCGGGGGGCGGGGCGGGGCTTGTTGGCGGGCCACTTTTGTTTGCTACCGTTGTCTTCCCAATTTGTGAAATGGGTGCATGCCAAGGGCGTACCTCCAGGGAGCCATATGGAGACCAGCGTGACCGTATTGCAGACCTACTAGGAAGTACCAAGGGCGTACCAGCGCGGTGTGCGCAACAGAGACCCGGCAGGCCAGTGGGCATGTCAGGAATGGGTGGCGAGTGCCACCATCAGGGAAGCTACCAGCCCCGTGGCATGGGCACCCCAGTAGATCAAGGGGGTCCTGGCAGGCCTCCTGGAGGAAGGGACAGGTGAGAAAATGGGGGTGGACGCATCCCAGGCCGAAATATCCGCACGCTCCCAGGCCTAGAGGAGCGAAGTTCCGAGTAGCTAGAAGCAGGAAAAGGTACTTACACAGGAAACCCGTGGAACAGCGACACCCCAAGGGAATTTGTTTCTTAACAACAACAAAAAAAGGGTGTAGGGAATTTATTTCTTAAAAGATAAGAGGGTGTTAAGTCAAAAAAATTAATGTGTAATGGTAAAATGTGGGCAGGACCCTCTGAAGCCGCTAGTTGTGGGCACCGGCCCCCCCGGACTCACCATATCTTTGCTGTGGGTTGAGAAGGGGCTCAAGGTTCGTCATCACAGGAGGAGTCCAGGACCCCCAAGGCCAGCTCCCCATTCCCCACCCCAGCCTGCTGTTCATCTAAATGGGGTCCCAGCCTCAGGCGGCTCTGCGTGGAGGAGCCCCGGTACTCACCAGGCACAATGCACATCCCTGAAGCCTCAGGCCCCGAATGGGAGGGGCCGTGGCCCGGGCTGGGGGCTCCCGGGGGCCTCCCTCCCACAGCCCTTCTATACAGAACCATTAACCTGTGAAAGCTGCGGCCCAGGAGAGGCCTGGGGAGACAGCCAAGGAGAATGGCAGGCCGGCTTGGGGGACCGGGGGCCAGGCCGCCGACTGCAGGGCCCTCCTTCTGCCCCTCACATCTGTCATCTGTCATCTGTCATCCTTCCTGCCACGGCAGTCTCCAGATTCGCCATGTGGCGCAGGCTCCACTCCTACCACCTCCTTCCTGCAGCACCAGGACGCTTCCTGCACATCCGGGTACTGCCACTCCCCTCTGAGAACAGCTGGCAGCTCCCTGTAGCCCCACATCTCATTCGGGTCCCTGCATCGTTCCTCATACACTCCTACACATCCGCCAAAGCCCTGGAACCTACGTTCCTGCGTCTTCCCCTCAGCCTAGATGCCACCTCCTCCAGGAAGCCATCCCTGAACACCCAGACTGACGGTGAGGCACGTCCTCCATGTGGTGGGCCATCCAGCGCCCCTCTCACCGCGTGGCACACCTGGCTCTGCCTCCGCACTGCTTTGCCTCACCCCTGACTCATCGGCTGCGACCTTGGAGATGCCAGAAACATCTGCTGGGTGAAGGAGGAGAGCCTGAGACCCACCCCAGCCCTCGGGGAGAATCCAGCCCCAGCCCAGCCCCAGGCAGCCACACCAAGAATGCCACGTGGGTGCCCACTCACCCCCAGGAGTCCCCACAAAGCCCGTCTTTGTGCGAGCTCACGCCCCGAGGGGAGTCCCGGCCCTCGGCTGCCCTCTCGCCTGCCCTCAGAGGTCAGGGTGGGAGTGGACATTACTGGACAGCCTTCCCCGCCCCCAGCACCGGTCACGGGACCGGGGCCTACACAGGCCTGGGCTGGAGCAGGTGCTGGGGACCCGGCACCACGTGCCAGGCCCTGAGGCAGCTGCCTGGCCCATTTTGTCATTTCCGCCAGGTATTGGTAGGGTTTGGGCTGGTTGCCGGTTTTGCAAAAGAAATGACACAGACTCAAGCGAGGCTGGCCACTTCTCCGAGGCCATAGAGCAACCCAGTGACCCTCTGCATGCCTGACTCCCTCCGCCTTCCCTTCTCGGACGCGATGCCTGGGAGGTGCCGGCTCTGAGTCCTGGCGGGCAGGGAGCTGTCCCATGACAAATGCAGCCCAGTGCTCAGGGCCTGCTCCCAGCTCCAGCTGCTTAAGCAACATGACCACCTCATGCCTCAGCTTCCCCATCTATAAAATGGCGCAGATCGGAGCTGGCTCTGTCCTGGCGCAGAGACTTGTGGACAGTCCCAATCTGTCCAGTTTACAGATGGACAAACTGAGACTCAGGGAGGAAAAGGCCTTTCCCTGAGCTCAGGGATGAGGCTCTGGCGTCCGAGGGCCCTAGAGCCCAGATCTGTCAGCCTATCTCGGTCACTGTGTGACCCTGAGCAGGGCTCTGTCCATCTCTGGACCTTGGCCTTCCCATCACAAGTCCTGAGATTGGGAGTGTTGGTTCAGGAGGGCAGCTGGGCCTGTTGACCAGCTTCAGGAAGGGCCTGGGCCCCCAGCTGTACTTCCTCCCAAGCGCAGTAGGAAGAGCGGCAGGGGATGGGGGCGGCTGCCGTCTCCCCTCCTAACCTCCACCTCGACCACTGGGGCAGCCCCAGACCTGCCCACACCTGGGCGAGCCCAGCCAGGTGCCGCCTCGACCCATTGTCCTGCCAGGGGATGACTGCGCTCCTGGGGAGGGGAGCGGATCAAAATAACCCCAGCCCTCCTTCCTGCTTGCTGGACTCACCAGGTGGGAGGGCCGGCGAGCCAGGAGGCGGCCAGGCTGCCATATCAGCCCTCCCACGGGCAGGAACACCTGGCTCTCCCTCCCGGGCCAGGAAAGCTCACTGAAGCTTCAGGGCTTGGCTGGGACATCCCTTCCTTCAGTTGCTCAGTGAGCACAGACGGCATCCCAACGGTGTCCCAGGCGGTACGGTCCTAACCCTCAGACGTACGCCATCCAGTTATGACACAAAACCCGGGTGCCCCATTTTCCTGAAACGGAGTCCCAGATGCCACTGTCTACCCGTAGTTTGAAAATAAAATGAATTGGTGGTGGTAAAGCTCACAACCGGCGAACACAGGAACAAAGAGCATCCTTTCAGGGAGAGAGGGGAAGACAAGGAAGAGGGGGGCGGTGACAGCCAGGGACGGCAGGTGACCTCGGCTGGGATGCTCAGGAAGGCCTCTCGGAGGTGGAGCTCCTCCAGCTGGGGCTGGAGGGACAAGGTCGGGCGGAACAAACAAGGCTGGTGCCAAGGCTCTGGGGCAGGACGGTGCCTGCCTTGCAAGAGGAACAGCGAGGAGGCCAAAGGCCTGTCCAGCGTCCAGGCCCTCCCCCAGCCCTGGGGTCTCCCCACTGTGGCTCCAGACAAGCCCCATCCCTGGGAGCAGCCCTCCCATCTGGGACATGGGGGCCCAGGTGTGGAGTCCTTGGATCTATTGACTCCTGCCCTGCCCCCACAAGCCCCCCGGAATTCCACACCGCAGTCGGCACCTTGGACGTCGCCGTCTGCCAATTGCCACTTGGTTTTCTGGACTCCAAATGTTGTCCCGGTCCCATTTTGGACACTCGAGCTCCCAAATGCCCTGCAAACTGGCCACAGACACTGATCTTGAACTTCAGGGTTTCTCTAGACACAACGCACCCCTTCTGGGTGGTGGCAAAGGGCAGGAGGCGTGACCAGTGTAAGTCTCCCCTGAGGGCGGAGCGCACGTGCCTGTGTGGACCGTGTTCTTCCCATCCCTTCCGTTCCCAAGTTCCGCAGGAGCCGGGGCCGACCTCTCCCCGTGACATCCATTCCCACCCTTCCTTCTGTGTCCCCCTCCCTCCCTCAGCTCCAGCCTCACCGGTCTCATCGCTGTCCCTGCAACATGGTGGCCTCGGGGCCTTTGCCTGTGCTGTGCCCTCTGCCCCACAGCAGGGAGCGGGATGGGGAAGGCGCATGCTCAATATACAGGTTCCCCCTGCACAGAGAGGCTTCCCCTGGCATCATAAATAATTCACTCCCTGTCTTTTCAAACCCCCCCCCCTTTATTTTTGACAGTTAACTGACTCCACTTACTGATTGATGACTTATGCTCCCCCAGCCAACCTGGGCTGAGCACACAGCACAGCAACCCACCCACACATTCCCGGGCCGTGGTCATGCTGGGGTGGCCCCTCAACCCACACATTCCTGGTTCTAGACACTGGGCGTGGGGGTGACAGGGATTCCCCGGGATGGGGAATCCCACCTCCCAGTGTCCTCCGTGCTCCTCAGATTTTCCGTGAATGCTGTATCCTCCTCCACGTGTGCCGGGAAATTCTTCACAACCAGCTTTCCAGCAAAAAACAAATCCACACATGTATGTACACACATATGTTAACCATAAATGCTCCTGACACAAAGGATGTGCGTCACACAATTTACACACACAGTAAGCTATACAGTATTCTTTACTGTAAATATATCCAATTGATTCTCACAAAATGTTCTCAGTGCGTTTTGTCAAGTGTTTCTCAGTAGCCAACCTACAGATGTGATTTGCAAATGAGTGCAGCTCTGACAGGGACTGATTTGATGTTTTCCTTTATATTAACAGGTAAGACGAACGTGAAACAAGGAGACTTAGAACTGCATTTATTCAGTCATCAGTCACGTGAACATGGCCTTGGCCAAATCAGATAGTGGTTTTTGCAAGTGTGAGAAAACTTCCTCAGTGCTTTTGTGCTATTCACAAGGAGACAGCTGTAAGGAGTCATATTTTTAAGTTTAATTTTCATTACTGACATTTTCTTCACCGCTTTCGTAAGTCCTACCGGGAGTTGGCAAACTATGGCCCACGGCCTGTTTTTGTAAATAAAGTTTTATTGGCTCACAGCCATGCCTCTCTATCTATGCATCATCTGTGGCTGGTTTCACATTATAAGGGAAGCGTTGAATAGACGAGACAGACTGTATGGCTTGCAAAGACAAAAATTCGCTAATCCCTGATTTTCAAGACAATCAGTAGAACAAGAAATCAGGCCCTGATTTGTAGTATTTGCCAATTTCCCTGGTATAAATTCTCCCACCAGGGCCCATTTCAAGCTTCTAACTCGATGTTAAGTTGGGAACAAGAGTTGGGAAGAAGTGCTCACAATTTCTACCCAACAGATACAGTAGATGAAAATAACCTCAAGGATACAGATTATAGTAAAATAATTAGCAAGTTATGATTTTTGACTATGACCTTTGCTTTTTCACAACTTCTGTGGAAATATAATTCCCATACCATAAAATGTGCCCTTTTAAAGAGTACGGTTCACGGTTTTTCATACAGTCACAGAGCTGTGTAACCATCACCAACCATCTAATTCCAGAGATTCTCACCACCCCAGAAAGAAATGCCATCCCCTTCAATAATCATTCCCCAACCCCCCCTGCAGCCCCTGGAAACCATGAATCCACTCTCTGGATACCTTATATATTCATATATATTTTAAATAATGGCTGTATTTAAGCCAGATGGGGAAATTCCTGGAAATACAGCCACTGGCTCCCATGAGCTGGGATGAGCCGGCTCTAGCATGCCACTGGTCCACAGGCAACCTGCCCCCACCACATGAATTCTTCATGCCCCATACAAAGCGTATCAATAATTGACGGTCCAGCCAGCCGCTCCATCTTGTCTCGGCCCTGCTGCAGAGGCTCAGGGTGGCCTCAGGGGCCCCAGGCCGCTTGCCCACCATGGCAAATGCCCCCAGAATCCTTGTTCCACACAATACCCACTGCCGGCATCAAGGCACCCACTGCATCAAGCCCTTTATCAACCATCACTCAGACCTCGTGGTCAGTGTCCACTTTAGATATGACAAAAGGGAGAGTGGGGACACCAGTGGTTCTCAAACTGGGATCCCTGGAGCCCACCCCAAGGATAGGCAGGGCCTGGCTGCCTCCAGGCTGCAGTGGGAGCCGGGAATGCTTTCCACTGAAGAAAGGGCTTGGGGGCCAATCATGAATGGTGGGAGACCACCACTGACCCGCTGCAGGGAACAGGCTGGGGCTCAGGCTAAGCAAAAGTCAGCAAGTGGCAGAGGCTTCAGGGTCACGTGGCAGGATGCGGAGACAGCCCCGAAGTGAGCGCGGCTCCACCCGTTTCTCACCTCTGTACAGCCTCTGCCCTCATCCCCCAGTTCCAGAGCTCCCGCCCTTGTCTCCCATGTCTGTCCTCCTGGCAGCAGCCACCAGAGGGCGTCAGTGAGCACCCGAGTCGGGTACCCCCTTCTCTGCCCACCACCCTCCAGGGCTCCCACCTTCCTCCCGTCAAAGCCCAAGGCCTCCCCACTCCCACGAGGCCCTGCCTTCCCGCTCTCTCACTCCGCCCCAGCCACATGGGCCTCTCTGTGGTTCCTCCTACATGCCAGGCAGGGTCTTACCTCAGGACCCTTGCACTGGCTGTCGCCTCCGCCTGGAATGCCCTCCCCAGGTTTCTGAGTGGCTATTACTTTCTTGTCATTCAGGCCTCAGCTCAAATGTCACGTCCTCAGGAAGCCCTCCCAGATCCCCCATCAAGTTCCCATCCATTTGTCTCTCCATTATCTTGCAGTTACAACTAAGCAAAATGATTTTTCTGGATGAATGGCCGTCTTTCCCAACCTGTCTATGAGCCCAGTAAGGGAGGACACCAGATTGGCCTGGGCCATTGCTGGGTCGCAGGCACCCAGCACCAGGCTGGGCTCACAATAGGTGCTCAAACCTGTTTGCTGAGTGAATAAATGACCAGAGGGGCAAGGCTCCCCCAGGTGGATGCTTCCCACGCACAGAAAGGGAGACGGGCCTGGAGGCGGAGTCTCAGTGCATCCCAACGACTCGGCCAGGGGCGGCGGCCTCAGGAAAGCTAAGGTGCGTGGGAATCCAGGGAGGCTGTCTTGAGGTAGGGTGGGGATGCGGGATCCCACAGGAGCCACACATGCGGCGTCACTGGGCCAAGTCCTGTCGTCTCTGGGCCCCACCTGCCCAGCTGTAACACCTGAGGCTGTACCCAGACAAGCAGGAGTCCTTATTCAGCACCTGCCTCTAGGCATGTTTCCATGACAACAGCTGGAGTTTTTTCCTCAGGCACCCTCTCCTGGCCCCATTGCACAGACGAGGACACGGAGGCCTCCTGAATCTACCACACTGGATCACCAAGCAACCAAACAGCCTTCACCTGCCCAGCCCTCAGATGAGGAAACAGGCTCAGGGGGCATCTGACCTGCATAAGGCCAAGGGAGGGGACACTACAGGGCCTCCATTCCGCACTTGACTGGTCTCTTGGCTTAGAGACCCCTGCGCCCTGTCAGAACAGGGTTTGAGCCCTCCATCCACTCCCTCCAGGAGTCTGGGTACTCACCCACTACTGGCATCCCAAGCCATCAGCCCTGCCAAGTGGGAGAAGTGTAGCCCAGGTGTTTGTGTGGCTGGAGCGACAGCTCTTTGTTCCGGTTTCCATAGGTACAGCGTCCCTGGGCCGGCCCCTCCTCTGCTCCTCCCAGTCGCTCAGCCCTTGCCTGGCAGTCCCTTGGCCAGGCCCATCTTGGCAACTTGTTATGTTTCAAAGTTGGCGCCAATGAACCTGGCAAGGCATTAGAGGGAGTAGCTGGTGCAAAGGCCCTGAGGCAGGGCTGTGCCTAACATGTTGGAGGAATGTAGAGGCTAGTGTGGCTGGAGCAGATGGCTACAGAGGTGGAGTGTGGGAGGTGCGGGCCAGGAGGAGACATGCAGGGCCCACGTTCCAGCATTTAATCCTGGAAGCAGCCCTGACCCTCAAGGAGTTATGTCCCTCTCCATTTTACAGAGGGCAGACTGAGGTTCGGAGAATCAAATTGCTTGTTCAAGGTACCATGGCGAGTAGCAGAGGCGGAACCCACGTCTGTTCGATTGCAAGGTCTGAACTCCCCAACTATTGGGCTGAACTGTCCTTACCCTGCGGCGGCCCCCCCAGGGCGTCCACCAACCCCAGCTGGGCTCAGATATGCTCAGGAAGTAACCTCCCCAGCCTGTTTACAGCTGGGGCCGCCCTTCCTCCAGAAGGGCCCCCAGGATAGAGGAGGTGGGGATGCACACACATCTAGGTCAGATCACCTGCCAGTTACCACAGCTACCTTCCCAGTTCACAGCTGGCAAAAGTGAGGCCAAGGCTTCAGGCCACCAGGGAGCTCCTAGGTGGCCATTCCGGGTGGTCTGGCCCCGGCTTATCCTGGCTGCCTGGACCGCCACAAGCCACACTCATTCCCACCTTCATGCCTTTGGCCAGGCTCCCCACCACCTGGAATGCCCTCCTGATACTGGTACCTGGCACCCTGCACTGTGAAAGGGGCAGAGTCCATCAGAATCCCTGTGTTGTTTCGGGGTGGGGGGGAGCTGGTCCTAAAGGACTGCCCCAAGCCAGAGGGGGACAGCGCAGATCCAGTCTGCCTCCCCTAATCCATAAAGCAAGAGAGTAAAAAGAGTAACAGACTGCAAGCAAGAAACAGACAGGGAAAGGGAAACTGAGGCAGAAATACACAGATACGGGGATGCAGGGGTATAGGAGGCAGGAGAGGCAGAGGGCAGCCAGGTGGTCCCTAGATGTGCCGAGATGGGGGGCGCCACGTCACCACTCACTCACCTGCTCTCCCAGGCCCGTCTGTCGGTCCCACCGCTTGTCGGCAATCTGTTCAGCCACCTCCGAGGGACCGCTTCGGCGGCCGCGGGACTCGCGCCGGAGGACTGGGACTGGGACGGGGCGGGGCGGGAAGCTCGACTCCGCCCACCCGTCGCACCTCCCCTAGGCGCGGCCCCGCCCCGCCCCCGCCCTCACCGAAAGGACCGAAGAGGGGCCGGGCCGAGGGCGTGGACTCAGCCAATGGCAGTGCGGGCGACGTGCAAAGACGCCAATGGGAGCAGAGCACCTCCCGGGAGGAGGCGGGATCTAAGGCGGGGCCAAACGGCTCCGGGGAATTCCTCCGGAATCGAGAAAGGGGCCGGATGCACGGGTGCTGGGCTGGCCGGGGGGCGCCGGCCGAAGAAAGGGGAGGAAGGAGACAAGAGTCAAAAACAGAGAGCGGGGGGCTGGGTGGAGAGAAAGGACAGAGAGAGCCAAAAAGAAAAACAGACCAACCATGTGGCTTTGGGCAGGCCCCGCCCTCCGGGAGTCAGTTGACCCACCTGGGATAATGTAGAAACCTGTTTCTTTACGTACGGCCCCGTGGAACCCCTTAAAAATGCAGATTCCTGTACCCTCACATGGGCTGAATCTGACCCAGGGTTGAAGGTACACCGTTCTGGGCTGCAGATAAATTCTCGGGGGGTTTTAGGCAGCCACTGCGGGTCAGGCTCTGGGGACCTCGCCAGGGGACACCCAGATCCAGCCTCGATTTCCGTGGGAATGAGCCAGTGGGACACGCAGGAGCCTGCTGGCCGCCAGCGGGTGGAGCGGCAGGGCCAGCTGGGACCCCCCGGGAGGATGCAGCTGTGAGTCCTGGGAAGTGAGCCCAGGAGCGGCTCCGTTTCCTCCCTGCAGCCCCAACTCTGGGTGGCAGTTGCAGCTCGGGCCAGGGGAGGCCAGAGCAGGCCAGACAAGTGTTTGTCGAGTGCCTGGTGTGTTGAGTCCCCTTCTGTACACCGGGGACACACAACCCTGGCACGGGCCTCATGACACAAATAAATGAAATGTCTCCATATCCCACTTTTGAGGAGGAAACTGAGGCCCAGAGAGGGGAAGTGACTTGCCTGAGGACACACAGGCTCAAGTAGCAGAGCCAGGATTCCAACCCAGGAGTGTTTGTCCCAGTAACTACCACCCACAGCCAGGTCCAGAGTTCCTCACCCTTGGCACTGTTGACATTTGAAGACAGTAATTCCTGTGTGTGGAGTGAGGCCATCCTGGGTACTGTGGGGGTGTTGAACAGCATTCCTGGCCCCCACTTGATGTCAGGAACAAGCTCTACCCCCCAGTGAAGACAATAAAAAATGTCTCTGATCATTGCCAATTGTCCCCTAGGGGGGCAGATTCGTCCCTGTTGGGACCCACTGTGATAGATCCATCTCCCACGCCCTTGGGCCCCAAACTGCGGAGACCCCTTCTTTGGATCAGTGTAGCTAATGGGGGCCACAGAAGCAGGGGAGTTATTTTTAACATCTCATTAAACCACAGCAAACTGATTTGAGTCCAGGATGGGCTTGGGCGAAGTGTGACCCAGGTGAGTTCAAAGCCAGCTTTGTCACTATCTGCCTCAGTGTTCCAAATCTGTGACATGGGAATAATAAAGCCTACTGGTCCATAAATAAGAACAAATAAAAAGTGCCCATATTCGTGAAGAAACGAAAACCTTCATACTTTGTTGGTGGGAATGTAAAATGGTGCAACCGCTCCAGAAAAATTGAGCAGTTTCTCAAAAAAGTAAACATAAAATTACCATAGGATCCAGCAATTCCCCTCCTAGGTATCCACCCAAAGGAATTGAGAGCAGGGACTAAAACAGATATTTGTCTAACAGGGTTGATAGCAGCAGCATTCACAATAGCCGAAAGATGGAAACAACCTAAATGTCCATCAACAGCTGAATGGATAAACAAATTGTGGTTCATCCATACAAGGGAATAGTGTCCAGCCAAAAAAGGAAGGAAGTTCTGACACATGCTACAACGCGGATGAACCTTGAAAACCCAAGAGCCTGTCAGAGTAGGGGGAAAGGGAGTTAGTGTTTCATGGGGCCAGAGTTTCAGCTTGGCCAGATGGAAAGTTCTGGAGGTGGGTGGTGGGGATGGCTATGCAACAGTGTGAATGTGCTTAGTGGCACTGAACTGTACACTTCAAAATGGTTGCAGTGGTAAATTTTGTTACATATTTACCACAATTTTAGAAAACGAATCATGTAATATGCCAAAACTCCTGAATTATATGCTTTAAAGGGGTGAAATGTATGTAATTATGCGCCGATAAAGCTTTTTTTTCTTTACATGCCCAGCAGCACATTTGGTAATAATGTATGTTATTATTATAACGATATTATAGCCAATACTCATCAATCACCTATTATGTACCAGTCATTGTTAGCATTTTCCATAAATTAAGTCACCCAAACCTCAAAGCAGCCCTGCAATGGGGCACAAATGTCCCATTTCATAAATGATTAAATTGAGGCTCAAAGGAAGGATAGACTTGTCCCAGGTCGTGGCAGAGGTGGGACTAGAACCCGGCGCAGTGTAAATGGGATGTAAAATGTACAGAGCCTCTGGGTGGCCCCGATATCCTTGGGTTCCCCCTAGCCAGTAAAGACTGGACCAGGGCCTCTTTCCCGGCCGGCGACTCAGCTGGGAATTGGGGCTCAGCCTGGGACAAAGCGCTCCATCTGGGGCTGAGGGCGAGGGCGGGATGGGGGCTCAGCCAATCCCAAGGCGCTTAGCCGGGGTCGGACTCAACTCAGAGTGGGGACTCAGCCCGGAGCTGGGGGCTTCAGCCAGGGTGGGGGACTTGGTCCCGGGTCCGAGTGGCTTGGCTGCGCCGTTCCTGGCCGGGCCCGGCAGGGGGCGTGCTCGGCCCACTGCCCGGGCCAGCAGCTCCTTAGCTTTTCTGGGAATGGGTTTCCGGGACGCGCGGGATCTGCGTGCTGGACAGATCCAAGCCACTCCATACCCTAGACCCAACCAGTGTCCCCTGCATCCCGAAATCAGACCTTGCCCCCCGCACGGGGCTGTGTGACCCCTAGCAGGCGACGCTCTTCTCTGGGCCTCTGACTCGCGCCTGCGCATTGGGACCACGATGGTGGCAGGGTGGGGACAGAAGCCGGGGAGCCTATTTCCCGGGAGTCTCCGGGAGCCCCTGTTCCCTAGCTTGGCAGCTTCCCCACCCGCCGGGGCGCTTTGGGGGCCGGTGGCAGCGGCCAGAGCACCGCCCCCCGCCCCTCACGTCCCAAGCCCAGGCGTAACTCCCACGGACCGTGACCCATCTGCACCCCAAAGTCCATGCGTCTCTTTCTGCAAGCTCCCTCTCAGGGCCACTTAGAAAGGGAGTGGGTGGGCGGGCCCAGAGGGGCCATCCCGGGAGGGCTCCTCCAAGTAACCCACGGGCCCCGAGTGGGAGCCGCCTTCATCCGGGGGCTCGGCCCTGGGCGACCTCATCTCCCTGACTAACAGGGTGAGAAGGTCCGAAGACAATGTCAGCCCTCTGCCTCCGTCGCTCCCAGCCCCCCAGCCCCTCCTGGCCGCGGGGAAGGCGCGGAGGAGGGCGCCCGCCCAGCGGGAGGATGTTTTTACAAGTGTCAGCCGTGCAGACGCCAGCCGGCCGCCTGCGTGTGGGAGGCGGCGTCTGCGGGGATGAACGGCCGCGTGTGCGCCCTTGTGCGCGCGCGTGTGGTTCGGGAGGGGCTGGCCTCATCTGCCGCTGCCTCTGAGGATAGTGGGCCCCCCGTCTCTCTCGGCAAGAGGGACCTTCACTTTGGAGCCTCAGTGGCTTCTAAGAGAGAGCGGAGTCAACCGCAGGAGGAAGCAGGGAGGGCCCTTTTTATTCTTGCCCGCTGACCTTGGGCAAATCATAGGTCCACTCTGAGCCTCCGTTTCCTCGTCTGCCAATCAAACTCGCGATACCCGTCTTTCCGTATTGCAGAGATTGGCTGAGCATGCAGACGGTGCCGAACCCAGCTACTGGAAGTAGGTCCTCTGGACACAGAAGACAATCCGGGAAGGCTTCCTGCAGGAGAAGGTCTTGGGCAGCGAGGTGTGCTGAGGGCTGCGCCCGACAGCCTGTAAGGTGTGATGTTCCTCAGCGTCGGTTCAGCCTCATCTCTCGGGGAGAGGGGCACACGGGGTGAATGGGAAATCGATTTCTGCCACTGTCCTCACACCCACCCGTCTGTCTTGGTGACTTCATGGGACCTGAGCTGGGGGTGCCGCTGACCTCACCCTCCCACTTCTGCGAGGGTGTGTGAGCAGAACCCAGACACCATAAAAGAGTGACTCGGTGCTCCACGCCCAGCAGGAATCTGGGGCAACGGGCAGCTTCCGGGCGTTATCTCAGAGTCCCTGCCACCGCGCCGGAGGAAGACGTTGTTCATTTCGTTAGCAGATAAGAAAACCGAGCCCGGAGAAGGAATTCACTGGCCCTGGGGACACAGAACAAACGAGAGACGGAGCTGCGTGCAACTGGTCTCCCTTCCTCCATCGCTCTCCTCTTCAGTGCATTCTCCCTGCGGCCGCCAGAGGGCACCCATGAGCACCTGAGTCGGGTGCCTGGTCCACAACCCTTTAGGGTCTCCATCTCCTTGGGGGTCAAAGCCCAAGTCCTCCCCCTGCCCCATGAGGCCCTGCATGACTTGCCATGCTCCCTCCCTCCCCCTTCCCCTTGCTCACTCTGCCGCAGCCACATGAATCTCCTCGCTGTTTCTCCAACACAACAGCCACTGCCCTGCCCCAGGACCTTTTCATGGGCTGTGCCTCCTCCCTGTAATGCTGTTTCCTGGAGAGCTTCATAGAGCATCTTCTCATCAGCTGCGGGTGAGGCGGGTGGGGGGGGACTCCTGCTCACAGATGGGTGAGGAGGTGAGGAGGTGGAGATGATGGAATGCCTTCTGCCCCATTCAACCCCTTTTTCTTCCTAGAGGAAGACCTTCAGTCCACCAGTGGCTCCTGGTCCTGCGAAATCCTCTTTCCTGGGCCCCTGTTTCCTCATCTGTAAAATAAACAGGTAACATTTCCCAGACCAGAGTCCATGGTTCCTTCCATTTTCCATTTCCCCCCATACCCATAGTTGTTTCATTAATATTTTCCTTGTAATCTGCTCACATTCGGAACGTCAATAAATGCACTGGATTTTTCAAGTCTTTCTTTTAGCCACGACGGTGAAAGAAAAATCAGCATCTCTTGGCATAGATAGAAGGTAACTGGAGACGGTGTTTCATCTGAATCTCACTGGTCTGCAGAAACACCCATCCTGTGGCATCGGGCGGGAATAGCAGGTGGGAGAGGCCTTACAGACCCCCCCAGGACCCAACTGGGATTTGAAAAAAATGGAAACGACATTTAAGACGAGTCTCTTTGCAACTGCAGTTCAAGATTATTTCAGACCATGCCAAGCAGTTCCTGAAGTCACGGTATTTGTGCGCTAGGGGCATACAGCCCTACGCCCAGCCTTGATGCCCGCTCAACAATATTTATTATTGGATACCTGCTGTGTAGAGCACTGTTCTGGGTGCTGGGGAAGCAGCAGCGGAGAAAAGGGAAAAAATTTCCTGCCTTGGTAAGGCTGACATTCCAGGGGGGGAAGACACACAGTAACAGTTCAATGAAGTGTGTATAATGGCAGGTGGAAAGGTCTCTGGCCAAAAATGAAGCAGGTTACCAGAGGGACAAGATGTTCATAGAAGACATCTCAGAGGAGGTGACATTTGAGCAGAGACCTAAAGGAGGTGAGGAGGAGCTCTCTGGATATCTGTGGGAAGAGCATTCCGGGCAGAGACAACAGCATGCGCAAAGGCCCTGTGGCATTAACTCCGGGGCGCTCTTGTTTGGTGAATGGATGGAGACAGGATGCAAGAGAATTGATGCTTCCTGGGTTCACACTTCCAGTGCCCCAGAGATTCTACTTTTAGTCACGGTCCTTAGGGAAATACTTTGCCAAGAGCGTAAAAAGATGTGTAAAGATTGTTCACAGCAGCAGTGTTTGTAATATTAAACACTAGGAATTAATCTAAACATCCCTAGAGAAGAGAACACATAAATAAATGAAGACCTATTCACATGATGAAATAGTGTAGAGCAGAAAAAATGATTAGATCTATACACTAATAATATCTAACATCTGTTGAGCACCTACTATGTGCCGGGTGCTTGTGCTAAGCGTTTTATGTATGATATCACATAGCAGCTCTTAGAAAACCACCCTAGAGAGTAGATAGTATTAAGGATCTCTATTTTCCATATGTGGCAGCTTTAAAATATGTCCAATAATTCTTTGGCAATTGCTTCAAGGAGTGGAGCTTAATTCCCTTTTCCTTGAGGGTAGGCTGGACTTACCGACTTAGTTTTAATGCACAGAGTAAGGCAGAAGTGACAATGTGTGCCTCCTAAGACTAGGGCATGAAAGGCACTCTGGCTTCCTCCTTGCTCTCTTTCTTGGATCACTCAGTCGGGAGGTAAGGCAGCGCCATATTGTGAGGATGCCCAAGCAGCACGTTGAGAAGTCCACGTGGAGAGGAACCGAGGCCTCCCACCAACAGCCACGTGCATGGACCAGCTTGGAAGTGACTCCCCCAGCCCCAGTTGAGCCTTCAGAACCATCCAGATAAAACACTCCATCTTTTTTTATCATTAGAAATTTTAAGAGATAATGTTTGTGGTTTTACACTGTTAAGTTTGGGAGTGCTTTGTTATTCAGCAATAGATAACGACTCTGAGGAAACTGAGGCAGAGAGAGGTTAAATAACTTTCCCAAGGTCACAGAGCCTGCACATGGCAGAACTTGAATTCAAACCCAGTCAAAAACAGAATGTTCCGTGTAAAAAGCGAATTGCAAGATTTTGTATACCATGCGTACATAAATGCATATTTTTACTGCACAAAATAATCCTATTCACTGTTCATGAATATAAGTGTGTGAGAGTATATATGTCTATAAACGTATAAAAATGTGTGAATAGTGGTGGGGATCAAAGGACATGTCATGCTTAATTCTCATATTTTGTTTCTTAAAAATGAAAAAGACCTGAAGTAAATACGACGAGTGTTAACCATTCACTGTTGGTCCCAACGGAAGATACACAGGTGTTCCCTATATTCATCTTTGCGCTTTTCTCAAAATTAAAAATAAATGATTATAACAGAGAGAAGAAGTGGTGGAGGATTTAAATAGGTGGAGCAGGAGTGGGAGGGTGTTTGAGTCAGAGGTACCAGCTTCAGGAACGACCTGGAGGCAGCAGTGAGCATGGTCTTTTTGGGGAATGAGGAAACTTAAGGTGGTCGTTCCACACCCTGGAGGTATATTTGAATCAGGTACCCAGCCCCCAACTTCAGACCAGTTAATCTAGAATCTCCAGGGCAGAGGATAGGGTGGAAGGTGGTGGTAAGAATGGAAAGCTCCCCGAGTGATTCTAATATGCACACAGCGTTGGGAACCACTGCAGACACGGTCCAGTGCAGTAGTCACTTAACACATGTTTGTGTGTGGCTAAGTGATTACTGGGGGAGAGTGACAGAGAAGGTGAGTGGAGGTGGGCAGGCCACGCCTCTGTCAGCCTGTAGTTTGGACTGAGGAGAAGTTGGGCAGCTAAGATCCAGTTCCCTTAATTGTACTTCATGAATTACCATCAGTAGCACGGGAATTCTAGGTGGTGACAAGGGCTGTAAGGAAAATGAAAGAAGATGGCATAGAAAGTGACCGGGCAGCTTTTTGAGCTGGGGTTGTCAGGGAGGGCTTCTTGGAGGAGGTGATATTTGAACGGAGACCTGGAGGGTGAGCTAGCCCTCGTGGTGTGGGAAACTTGTGCCAGGTAGAGTGAAGAGCGAAAGAAAAGGCTCAGAGGAGGTGACAAATATATAAACAGGGGCTTCCAGCACAGGGTGACCAGGCACCCTGGCTCAGACAGAGGGGGTCAGAGTCAGGTGTCAGGGAGAAGGCGTCTGGGAGTCACAGGATGAATTTTCCCAGTTCAGTGCTGTCGGCCCTGAGCAAAAGGACCCCTCCCACCGCACCCCTGGGGAAACCATTTCTCGCACAGATGACTAAGGCAACATGCATGACTTCTTCCTTGAGGCCTGTTTCTGGAAAGGGAAGAGGAAACAGCACGGCGAAAGGCTTGGAGGTGAGACAGGCTGGAAAGCAGTTTCCTCTGGTGGGCGCGCAGGTGGCATTTGGGCTCGTTGGCAGGACGTTGGGGGGGGCCACTGGAGCTCTGGGGCAGCACGGGATGGGATGGTCTGGGTGTTCAACTGGCCGCTGCAGTCATGGCTGTGTGGGGACCAAGCTGTCAGGGGCCAGGACAGGAGCGGGTGGGGGGGTTATTTTTTTTCCAGGGGAGTAACAGTGCATATGATCACCCTACACCCCTCCGACTTTAAATTTAGACTGCTGCTCATGGAACTCAGTTTGGGGGAAAAAAGAAGCAGTTATAAAAATATGATTCCATTCTTCGGCACGGGCAGCAGAGGGAGCTGGGCAGGGAGAGACGGAGGGGTTAGAGGATGGGGAAGATGTGAAATGCACGGGACGCCTGCACAGTCAGGTCTGCTCAGCAGGAGACTTCTGGGGCTCTCAAACCCCCCACCTGCTCCTGTCCTGGCCCCTGACAGCTTGGTCCCCACACAGCCATGACTGCAGCGGCCAGTTGAACACCCAGACCATCCCATCCCGTGCTGCCCCAGAGCTCCAGTATCCGCCCCCCCCCAACGTCCTGCCAATGAGCCCAAATGCCACCTGCGCGCCCACCAGAGGAAACTGCTTTCCAGCCTGTCCCACCTCCAAGCCTTTGGCCGTGCCGTTTCCTCTCCCCTTTCCAGAAACAGGCCTCAAGGAAGAAGTCATGCATGTTGCCTTAGTCATCTGTGCGAGAAATGACCCCGATCTTAGAGGCTTCAAGCAGCACACGTTGCTACTCATAGCCACGGCTTAGCTGAGCGTCCTGCTTCAGGGTCTCATAAGACCACATTTAAGGAGATAGCTGGGGTCATGGTCTCATCTAAAGGCACAACTGGGGCCGGCTCGGCTTCCAAGGGTGGTGGAGTGCGTGTTGGCAGCAGCCAGTTCCCTGCAGACTGGCCTTCCCCATCAGGGCAAGCATGTGAACAGAGCCAGTGAGAGACAGAGGGGCAGGGGAGCTAGCAAAACAGAAGTCACAATCTTACAGAACCCAATTAACCCTTAGAAATCACCTTCCATCACTCTTGCTATATTCTGTTGATTACAAGTGAGTCATAGACCCCACTCACACCCAGTTGGAGGGGATTACACAAGCGAGAGGTGAGGATCCTTGAAGGGCCATTCTAGAATTGGGCCTCTAAACTTTAAAGACATCACATTATGGGTCTGTTGTGGAATACTATACAGCCGTTAAAAGTGATAGGAAAAAAACAAAGGCAAGATAATTCATTGCGAGATTTGCTTTGGCCTGCTGGGGGGCCCAGCTTATTTTTCTAACTTTACCCAAGTGCTGCCTTCCTTCCTCCAGCCCTAAACAAATGATTTGTTGCAACTTGGGCAATGTAGCAAGCAAGCCCAAAACAACATAGTAAAAGCAGGAAGGATTCCATCTTAAAACCCAATTAGTTACAAAAAATTTCTTAGCAAACAGACAATAACTCAGCCCACCTTGGGAGCAAAGCAGACAGCCTTGAGTGATATGCTCCCAGGCCAGGATGCTGCTATCCTGGGAGGAAATCAGTGCAGTAAAATTTTTGTAAATAACCAGGAAGACTAATAAGAAACTTAGTGTTTCTTCAAAGGTATTTGGGACCACTTAGCAGGTGTACATCCCTAGCCCTTTGTCTCCCAACTGCCTATAAAACCCCTAGACAACGCACCACCCCGGGGCTCTCTTGTCCCCTCCTGGCCTGAGCCAGGAGCTCTGTCCTCTCACTTTCTCTCTAAATAAAGGCTCTGCCTTGCTCTCCTATAAAAAAAAGTGATAGGAAAATTTTAATGTAGAATATTATCCTGTTATAATTGAAAAAAGATATATATATATATATATACATGTCCCTCATAATCCAGTAATGGTCCTGCCTCAGGGCCTTTGCATGTGCTCTGCCCTCTGCCTAGAACGATCTTCCTTCGTATCTCTGCATGGCTCCCTCCCTCATCTCCTTCAAATATTGCCTCCTCAGACAGGCCCTCCCTGACTGCTCACCCTGCTTTGTTTTGTCCACAGCTCACCTCACCCCTTGACCTATGTTTATCTTGTCAATCCTCCATCTCCCCCGCTGGAAGGTTCCCTCCACAAGGGTGGGGACTTTTGTCTGTGTTGTTCACTGCTGTGTTTCTATTGCCTCGCATGCAGTACGTGCTATTAATATGGACTGAACAAATGAATTTACACACACACACACACACACACACACACATGCGGTAGGTGCTATTAATATGGACTGAACAAATGAATTTACACACACACACACACACACACACACACACACAGATCCTTTGATTCATCTCTGCCCCTCCCCACCCCCAAGCAAAATCCTAAAGGCAGCCCCCTTTTCTTTTCTTCTTTTTTATTTTATCAAATGTACATCACAGAGGGTCAGCAGTCCCTCTCCCCCACTCCCCTCCCCCTTGGTAGCCGCCAGTCCCTTCTTGGAGTCTATGAGTCTAGTGCTGTTTCGTTCCTTCTGTTTTGCTTTGGTTTTATACTCCACAAAGGAGGGAAATCATATGGTACCTGTCTCTCTCTGCCTGGCTTATTTCACTGAGGAGAATACCCTCTAGCTCCCTCCGTGTTGTTGCAAACGGCAGGATTTCTTTTTCTTTTCACGGCTGAGTAGTATTCCATTGTGTGCATGTACCCCATTCTTCTTCATCCAGTCCTCTACTGATGGACACTTAGGTTGTTGCAAAATCTTGGGAAGCCCCCCTTTTCTTAAATGCCCTCAACAATCCCAGCTCTAGGGATCTCTTTACCCAGTCCCCCAGCTTCATCTTGCTGCCAGGCAGCCCAGTGCCCCCGACTCCCCCAGCCTCCCAGCCCTCACTCCCTTTCCTGGGTAACACAGACTAGCTTTTCCCACCCGGCCCCCACCAAGCCCACCCACCCCGGATCACTCTTTCCGAACCAAATTGGTCTCTGGATGAGGGTCCCAAAGCAAGTCAGCCCCTCCCCACACCCTCTCCCTCCCTAGGAACATCTGGGGCTGCAGCGACCCCCAGAGCCCATTTCTCCAATGTTTGGAACACCTTCTCGGCGCTGCTTTACTTGACCGTCACCCAGGGTCCTCCGATTGTCCCCATACAGATGAGGAGGCCGAAGTGCCAGGGGTCAAGCAGGGGTTGCAGCTGGGACCAGCACCTGACGCTTCAGGGGACTCCAAGCCAGGTGCTGTGTGACCTTGGAGTCTCCCTTCCCTCTCTGGCTCGCCACCCCCATTCCCCGCCAAGCAGGGAGGCAGTGAGTGGGGAGGATTCCACCCCCCAGCTCTAAGTTGAGTACCTGGGGAGGCAGGGAGCAGGTGGAGGGACCCGGAAATAAAAGGGGCCCAACCCGGTAGAGCAGAGGAATGTGGAACTCAGAGACACACAGGGCTGGGGGAGGGTGCCCAGCACATGTGAGATCCCAGCAAACAAACCCTGACAGATTAGGTCAGAGGAGGGGGGAGAGGCAGAGAGACGGGAAGGGGTGAGGGGAGATGTTGGAGGGAGGCCAGACCATCCCCTGCCCCTGTGAGCAGGGTTACGGGGGTGTGTGACTCTGCAGGGGCCTGGGGAGAGGAGAAAAGGGAGGAAGGGAGGGAGGGGAGGAGGAGGGGAGGTGGGGGGTGTGGAGAGAGGCAGTGAATGTTGCACATGCTCCAAGGTAAGGCACCCAGGCAGAGGGAGAGGGGCGGACACAGAGACACGCAAGAGATCCGAGATACGTACAGATCCGGAGAGACAGACAAAGAATCACAGAGATTAGGAGAGACCTGGTCAGCCTTAGAGACTCAGTGACATTCAAGTGTCTAAATTGCTCTTTGGTGCGTTTTAACAAGCATCTTTGGATATCTGGACAGGTGCTGGAGCCCAGGAGGTCCCCCAGAGTCCACCCCCAGTCGTCATGGTCAAGCTGTGGAGGAAGGGAGCTGGAGCTGGGGTTAAGGGTGCAGGTTGTCTAGAGCAGAAAGGGAGAGGAGGCTCTGGTTTGGGTGGGAGAATTAAGGCTGCACAGAAGAGGGACTTAGAATGAGGACATTAAAGGATGGATAGGCAGCCACTTGCTAGGAAGAAAAGACTTTGGGGGAAAGGCATTCTAGGCAGAGGGCCCAGGCTGTGCAAAGGCCCTGGGGCAGCACTGGGCCTGGCATGTTGGAGGAACAGTGAGGAGGCCCTTGTGACTGGAGCAGAGTGAGCAAGGGGGAGAAGCATGAGGCGACGGCAGGAAGGGGACAGGGCAGTCATGCAGGGCCTCATGGGCTGTGGGCAGGAGGTGGGAACTCTGGAGGGCTGCACGCAGAGGGGATGGATCTGACTTAGATTTTAAATTGAGCGTTCTGAATTCTTTCACATAAGAAGAAAGACAAAAAGCAGGCAAAAGTGACAAAACTTTATCATTAACCGAGGTTTGGTCCTTATGTGATATTATTATTATATATTATTCTCTAGACTCCAAATATAAATCAGCTAATACATGAATGATGACATGTTGAATCTGACTGGTAGGTCTCCGACTCCAGTCCCTGCTGCACGCAGTTGCTTCAGGACGTCCAGGTCTCCCCTCTGGCCTCCACATTTGGCCCTTTCTGGAGTTGGGGGCCCCCATCTCTGCCCCCTCACCTTGAGCCTCCCTGGCAGGGAGACCAGCTTCTTCCCTGAGCTCCTCTTTGGTGCCGCAGCTCTGAAGGCCTAATTGTGTGTGAAATCCAATCGAATTATCAGGCCCTGATGAGCAATTCCTGAAATTATTTAGCTCAGTGAAGTAAATAATGACATTAGCATTCTCCTTCAAGCTCCTGGAGGCTCCCTCCCCCTTCGCTTCAGTCCTGATTTCTAGTTGCCTGCAGGGTCTTTTACCTGAGTGGTGGAAACATGTTAGCCCAGGAGGGACTTGTAATGTTTTTCTACAGATGGGGAAACTGAGGCCCAAAGCAGGAACTGCCTGAAGTCACACAGGGAATTAGGAACTCTGGAATTCATCTCCATCTCTTCACCCGTTCCTGCAGGCAATGATGCCCCAAATGCATACCCCTCTCACCCTCATGTCCATTCCTGGTTGTGCCACAGAGGGGACTCAAATGCCAGACAAGAGTGACATGCAGAGTAGAGGGGGCATCTGGTGTGCATAAATCGTAAGACCTTGTCTTGTTGAGAGATGCAAAGAAGCGCTGACTTACTCTCTGCTATGATAAACTAAGTATGCATATTAACAACTGTAAGGGCGACTAGTCAGAGGACAGAAATAGAATGAATAATTTCCAAATCACTAGAGGGAATAAAAAAGGAAATAAATAAAATCAAACAAATTCGGCAGAAGGCGGAGTTGGAGGTAAAAAGAAAGCAATGGGAAAAAAGTCAAGTTGAATAGAAAACAGACAATAAAAGAAGGTGATGGAGATCTAGCCAAATATGTCCACAAATGCAATAAATATAAATGGATTAAACTCATCGCTTGAAAGACACAGACTCTCAGACTGTATGCAGAGAAACAACAACAAATGATATCCACCTCTATGTTCGTCTGAAAACATGCACCTGAAACAGAAGGCTGGGTCAATAATAAGTAAATGGCAAGAAAAAAGGGAAGAGAGAGAAAGAGATAATTGGGAGCCTACAGACTAAAAGAAACAGATGTATGAACCAATTACATATGCGGATCTCATTTGGGTCCTGCTTTAAACCGTAGGGGGAAAAAATGATGACATTTTTTGTACAATTGGAAATTTAAAGACTGATGGGATATTTGGGTGGATGAGATCATGGAAATACTGTTAAATTTTTAGCCATGAGTCCTTATCTTTCAGAGATACAAACTGATATGTGTATGGATAAATTATACCATGTCTGAAATTTTCTTCAAAGTAATACCAAAAGGTGTAAAACAAGATGAGTTGTGAGTTGATACCTGTCGACATGACATTGATGCTGGCTACCTGGGGGTTCCGTGTATTATTTTCTCTATGTTTATACATGTTTGAAAGGTCCTATAATAAAATGTTAAGAAAAAAAAAAGAACAATGAAGATAAGCTTAAATGTCAACAATTAGAAAAGGATTTTTATCAGGCCAATATGAAACCCCAAAAGAGCCCTCAAAATAATAAAGCAGACCTGCTCCTGCATGGGTGGACCCTTACCAAAACCATCCACCTCCTATTTCCTTCTTCACTTCTTAAAAACAATCCTTTCTCTGGTTCTTACCCCAGGCCCTTTGCACATGCTGTACCCCCTGCCTGGACCATGTTCTCTCCTCTTACTATTCTTATTCACATTTCAGGTTTCAACCTCAATGGCCCCTGCTCTGAGAAGCCTTCCCTGATTGCCAAACTTGGCCAGCTGCCTCATCTGCACCCCCAAAAGACTGGGTATACCCCATCATTACCCTCATTATCCTCAGTTGTAACTGCCTGGTTTCCCGTCTATCACTCCCATAGGACTGTGAGCCCCCTGAAGACAGAGCACCAATAAATCTTGGACCCTGCAGTGATTGCAGCGCCCCCAGCACAGGGCCTGGCACACAGTAGGTGCTCATTGCCGATGTCCTGCGTGAATTTACCTGTGCTCCTCAGCAACCCCTCCCTGTCTTTAGGCCTCAAGCTCCTCCCCTGTAAACTAGGGTGAAACCCTCCCATACAGGCTTGGGATGAGGGCGGCAAGAGAAGGTAGGGAAAATGCCCAGGTGGTCACACACAGTGGGGGCATCATAAATGCGCCCTCCACCTCAGTGAAGAACTGAAGTCATGGTCAGGTCCCCTGTTCTCTCCCGTCCCTCACTCCGTCTGGCCCAGGCCCTGGAACAATGGAGAGTCATTGTCTCTCTTTTCCCGAGGAGGCTGAGTAACTCTCTCTCCCTGTGAAACCCCCAAGGGCCTGTCAGCAGCTCCGCCAGGGCAGAGTCCCTAGGCCTGGTACACAGCGGATGCTTTCCTAATCCCTTGATGAATGAATGGAAATTTATTGAGCGCCATCTGTGCCCCAGGCAATGGTCCACGCACGGGGGACACTGCAGGGCTCAAGATGTGCAGAGTTCTGCCCTCCTGGAGCTGACATTCCAGAGGATGAGACAGACAAAAATCAAACACACATCGTCGGGTTGAATGGTGCCCCCTGGAAATAAATTCATGCCCACCTGGAACCTCAGAAAGGGATCTTGTCTGGAAACGGGGTCTTTGCAGATGCAATTAGTTAGGGATCTTGAGACGAGGTCACCCCGGATTTAGGGTAGGCCCTAAATCCAATGACTGGTGCCTTCGTAATATTCAACATGCAGAGAAAGCAGCCACGGGAAGACAGAGGCAGACACTGGAGCTGTGCCCTTACAAGCCGAGGAACACCAAGGATCGCCTCAAACTCCCTGGATTACAGCAACACAAAGTCGTGGTTTTGAAGTTCTGTAGGTTGGAGGTCTGGCATGAGTCCCCCAGGCTCACATCAGGTGTGGTAGAGCTGATCTTCCAGTGGCTCCAGGGGAGGGTGGTTTCTCGACTCTTCCAGATTCAAGAGGCACCACCTCCTTGGCTTAGAATGGTCCCTTTCTCAAGGGCTTCGTAGCCAGCAAGGGCTGGTGGTTGGTGTCTTTCACCCTGAACTATTCTGATTCTTTGCCTCCCATTCATAAGAGCTGTGATGACACCGGGCTCACTGGAATAATCTAAAATCATCTCTTTATCTTCGTGTCAACTGATTAGCAAACTTAATCCCACCTGCAACCTTCAATCCCCTTTGCCAAGTCAAGTAACATATTCACGGGTTCCAGGGATTAGAACATCAGGTCATCGGGGGGACATGATTTTGCCTTCCGCAGTTGCTTATGCATTTCCAGACAACCGATCACGTGGGAGAATTCCTAACCAGGTCATGATATTCCTCCTCCCTCCCCTCCTTTGGGACTTGCTCCTATTCATCCTTTAGGTCTCAGTTTATGTATCACCTCCTCCAGGAAGCCTGCCCTGAGGCCCGATGCCCCCTCTGTTCCCCACGGCTATCTGTGTGTCCCCGTCACAGCCTTCCACCCCGTGGGGGTTACCTGGTGCTGTGTGTCACACCCCCCCTGGGCTGCAAAGCCCTGGGAGGGCACAGCCAGTGTATCTTGCCCTGCTTTGCATTTTTACCCACTATGGAGCCTGGCACACAGTACATGCCCAATAAATGTTTAAGGCCTGCGGGACTGCTCCCTCCCACCTGTAAACAGCGCTGGCCCATTGATGATTAACATATTAAGAGCATACACAGGGTTCACGGAGTTGGCAGGCAGGTGGGCCCTGGTGGCCTTGGGACCCTATGGCCCTGGCTGGCCTGGTTCATCCCAGTGCCTGCCGCCCTCAGCAGTTCTTCCAGCCTCTTCATTAAAGCAGGCCTTTTACTTAGGCAGGCCCTGCCAATTCTAATTGATTGCCTGCATCCCAGGGGGAACTCCAGTTCCTGAGGTCAGTGGCTGGGCCAGAGCCAGGCGGTGGCAGGTGGGAGGGGGCAACTCCAGGAAAGGAAACAAGGCCCGAACCCGAGGGCTGGACCTTCTGCTGCCTGTCTGTCCACCTGCCTCTACAGACTTAGAGTCTCCTCCATCCAAGTCCTTGCAAGCCCTTGGTATGTTTGACCTTCACACATGTGGTCATACCAAGAACACACAGAGATGCACAGGGGACCCTGGCCCGCGGAGACAAACCCACAACCCACAGAATAAAAAAAGTAGGTTTTGGGGTGTGTTCAGAGGACACCCACCCACCACCTGGAGAGGTAGGTTCTCTGAGGTTCTGTGATCATTCCCATTTCACAGACGGTGTAAGTGAGGCTCAGAGATGCGAATAAGATGGGCTTGTTCAGGACGACACAGTTTCTGCACCAGTCCGTGCTCCTTGTGGCCCCAGGGCCTCTGCACCTGCTGTTCGGCTGTCCCCCACCCTTCCCTCGCCTCTCATCCTGTTCCCAGCTGCACGGTCACTTCCTCAGGCTGGCCCTCACTCCCTTGGGCGTCTCTGATTCCTTGGAACTCCTTTGGCCACAGCTGTGCTCCCTTCAGGATCTTCTTTCATGAACATCTGTCACAACTGCCGCGAGTTCCCAGAGCCCAGGACAGGCCCAGCACACAGTAGGTGCTTCATAAATGGGCACTGGCTGAAAGTCAGCATTCAGGCCCAGTTCTGGGGCACAGCCCCTCACAGACATCATAACTTGCAAACAGGCATCTGGAGGAGGTCAGGTTCATGGTCCCCCCCATCCCCGACTTGATTACTGTCCCCACCTCGCCACCAAACTTCTAGAAGCCGTTTCCAACTTTTCATTCTTCCTGGAGAGGCCTTGTTTACCGCTCTTCCCCAGCCCCAGAGGCAGGAAATCTGTAGCCTCCTGGATTTTGAAACCAACACAATAAAATAGAAATAGGCGCCTCCACACGGACACCCTCGGGCTAGACATTGGGAGGCCAGCCCCCGGCGCCTGCTGTCACTTTTAACCGTTCCTTCGTGAACTGAAGGGGATGGCAGACCTTGGAGCTGTTTGAGATTTGCCCAAAGCCTCGGGAACTGGTAATAACCGTCCGTTAGGATAATTCCTTTAATTAATATCTAATAAAAGTATATTTAGCAGCATCCGTTTGGTGAGAGTTTACACTGCCCAAGGCACTTTCCATCTTTGTCAAACACTCCGGTTGATTCCACATCCCCTCCCGGGACCACCCAGCTTTTCTGCTTCTCTTTACAGCAACATTGTGAGAGAACGCTGTCTGTGCTCACGTGCACCCACTTCCCATCCCACCGTTCCTTCCAAAATCCACTCTGATGGGCCGCTCACCCACCACCTCCACCCCGGCAGGGGGTCACCTCACTCGGGGATGGATGCCAAAGGCAGGAGCCCCCACCTTGGCGACCGCTGGGGCAGATGAAAGCTGCCACCATCTCAGCTGGGAGCCTGCAAGTCCCTGCACCCGGGCGGGTCTCGGCCCAGGTCAGGGGGTGTGGGGACCCCAGTTTCCTCATCTGCAGGGTGGGTTTAATTGCAGAATGCAGTGGTAAGGTTGTGAGGACTTGTGGGTGCAGGCGAGGGGTGTTGGTCTGGCAGAACAATGGTGTCTGAAGAGGAGGAAGGGATGTTGAATGATTGGGGGACACATGGGAACAGAGCAGGGGAATGGTTTCCCATGGCCACCGCTACTACCCTCTCTACAACCTGGGGCACTTAGATCTGCCCCCTGCCTGAGACCCTCTTCCCCGGCTGTCACCCGATGTCCCCAGCACCCCCCCCCCCACCCCAGGGAACAGCGCCGCCTCTGTGTCCAAGCTCGAGGGGCCAGCGTCGCTAGAGGTTTGCCAGCGTTGCCCAGAGACGGATGGGCAGCAGCCGGGCTGTGCCCCCTGCACGCAGACCCCCGCCCGTCCAGCCCCGGGACCCCGGTTTCAGGACAATGGGCAGGCCAGGGGAGGAGGGGGCAGGCGGGGCTGGGGGGTCTCGGGGGGCCTGGGAACCAGGCGGCTCCCGGCTGGCGTGCAGGAAGGGGGTCCTGAGATCAGACAGGGGTGCGAGAGGGGCGTGGCCTCGGCGAGGGGCGTGGCTCAGGGAGGCGCTGGAGGCTCACAAATGAGGGGGGGATCTCGGGGAGCCGGGAGAGCTTAGTTCCCTCCCCCACGGAGGCTCCAGAAAGCGAGGCCGCCCCCACCTGCTGGCCGCGGGGCTCGTGCCGGGAACAGGTGTGGGGGGTTCTGAAGGCAGGAGTAGGGGATGCGATCCCTTTCGGAAGTGAAGTGACATCGGCCCGCACCGCTATAAATACAGACACAGCTGACTGGGGAGGCGGGGGGATCGGAGAGAACCTGGAGATCCGAGGAAAGGTGGGGTCGGGTGCTGGATCGGGGGCGACCCTGAGCTCTGGGGACGCGGCCAGGTTTCTGGGTGCACGTGAAGCCCGGTGACGTGAGACACTCCTGGCGTCCCGGGGTCCCGGGAAGGACGGGATGAAAGTGGGGCTCCCCAGTCGGCAACCTCCGAGCCACGCCCCCTAGCCACGCCCCGAGCCACGCCCCCTCTGAGCGCCCCTTCCTCCTGGGCCCCGCCCCGAACTCCTCTCCCTTCTCTTTGTCTCTGGCCCTCTCTCTCAGCTCCTCCCCTTCCCAAGCCCCCTCCCACCTTTCAGCCCTGCCGGAAGGAGGGGCCTCACAGTCCCGAGAGAAAAGGGACCTCCGCGGGGGGGGACCTCCTGGTCCTTCTTCATCTAAGGCAGAACCTCACATTTTGTAACCGAATAGCCACAGCTTTTGAGGTTCCGCCCTCCCAGGGGGTCCCGCGGGGCCTGATAACCTGGCAAGGATCTGCGGAGACCCCCACCTCAGACACGTGTCTGGGACTAAGCTTCTCATCCGAAACTGTCAGAAAGACCACCAGTGCCGACCCCGCTTCTAATCCCAGACCTCTCGCAACTCGATGCTCGTCTAGGAGCCAATTCTGAAATGGAGGATGGGTAGAAAAATCTGACTTCATTCTTTCGTTTATCCATTCATATTGCTTAACATCTCACATATTCTCCTGTCTGCAAGCCGGGGCTGGGGGCTGGGGATACAACCCCATCCTGAGGGGCTCACAGCCCACTGGGGAGATGGTCAGTGGTGAGGGTGGTCGGAGGGCTGTGTTGGGGAAACACAAGCAGCTATGGGGTCAGGGAGCTGGTGGATCCCGGAAGCTTCTCGGGGAAGGTGTTATCTAAGCTGAGGACTAAAGGCAGGAGGCAGAGAGATGGTAAGCGCAAAGGCCCTGAGGCATTAGGCAGAGCCCCAGGCTTGCAATCCCAGCTTTGCCAGTTTTTTTTTTTTTTTGCTCTGTGACCGGGACAAGTGACCGCCTCTTTCTGAGCCTTAAGAGTTCCATAGTGCTGGAGGAGAGAGCTCAGCAGGGCACCTGGCGCCCAGCCAGTGCTCCTGAAATATTGGCCAAATACTGGTTCAGGAATTGAGGTCTGCAGGATTGCCATGAAGGCGTGTGGCCCCTGTCTGGAGGTGGGCGGATTGCGGGCGGCCTGGACCTTTTTCCAGCCAAGGTGCCTCCTTCCCTGCGCTTCTTCTCCCTGGCCCACCAGCCTCTGCCAGCTGTCCCTCCATGTGTGCGCCACCCTGTCAAGAGCAGGCGCCTGTTCCGGAACACCTGATGCTTTGCTTCCCAGGGATTTCGGAGGAGGAGATGCACGGAAGTTCAGCTGCCACAGGGGCTTAACCCTGGAGCCTGGGCGCCGGGTCCTCAGAGGCCCGACGCCATTCCTCTTGACCCTGCAGAGAACCCTGGCACTGCTCCCAGCTTTCTCTGGAAAGACCCCACTTCAACTCCTAGCTCTGGCATTGCCTGGCTGTGTGGCCTTGGGAAAGTGAGTCAACCTCTCTGGTCACTGCCACCACCAGTCACAATAACAGCTAACACATCCTCAGGGCTTAGTGTTATGTGCCTGGGGCCGGGTTTAGAGCCTTTCTATAAACTCATGATTTTGAGTTCTTAAGTATGGCTGACCCCATGTCACAGACATGCCCACTGTGCACCTTCTTTATATGGGTTAGCTCATTTAATTCTCCCCCAAATCAAATGAGGTCTTGGGAGGTCTGCGGAGATGTTATGGTTGTTTCAGCTGTTAGGGAAACTTATCTACAACTTGGAAAAGAATGGAAGGGTGGTGGACTCTGCTTTCGATGTTTCACGGGATCATCCCAGATTCTGTTTACACTGCGCTGTCCAGTATGGTACCACTAGGCACTTACGATAGCCATTGCAATCTAAATCAAGTAAAATTTACTTAAATTTAACATGCAATTTCTCACTCACACTAGCCGCTCACACATGGCTGATGGCTGCCCTGTGAGAAAGCACAGGTTTTGAACACATTCAGCATCACAGAAAGTTCTACTGGACGCCATTGCTCTGCGAGAACACATTTCTACTCAGCTGTGCCCCATATGGTCCGATGAAAGCCCAGGCTCTGGGAAGTTACTGTTAACGTGTAGATTTGTCTGGTATAAAAGAGATCCCCACTTGCGGTTTTGTTGCAGGTAGGACATTCATTCATTTGTATCTAGCCTCATCTTACCCTAACATTCTTAAAAAAGAAAAAGCCTGATAAATACCCGGTTCCCAAAATGCTCTTAGAACCAGCTTGCCTACTGAATGAGTTCCCTGAATAATGAGTTAATTACTCATCGTCATGTGTTTCCTCTACGTTATGCATTTTGAACTCTTTGGGAAGTCTACATTGACAGCCCCGCTTTGCAAAAGGGGAAACTGAGGCCAGCTCCCTGCTTCCTCGCCTTCCAAGCCCAGGGCCCTCTCACTGTACACGCGGCTCTCCACAACCAGGCACACCCCACCCAGCTCCAAGAAGCAGCTCTGAGAACCTGTCTTCCTCCGCAGTGGCAGAGAACCAGGTCAGCCAACCGCTGGGACATCAAAGGGAATCTATAAATACAGCTGCAGGAGGAAAAATAGACACTTCTCTAGCCCCTCCCCGCCTTGCCTGTCTCCCACTCCAATCTTTCCTGGCTGGGGTTCCACTCTGGTTGCTGAGCTGAAGCCTCCAACCCCAGGGACCCTTACTGGAAAGCAGCGAAGGGAAGCAGCGGATGGTGTTTCCCCAATGAGTTCAATCTCTTTTGCTCTCCCTTCCAGCTTTCAGGGGACTGAAAAAAAAGTGGCACATCGCTGGGAGGTGCAGATAAGATTCTAAACCCAGAAATCAGGATTATTGATTTGTCAAAATCTGGAATCAGATCCCAGAAGCCTGGAATCTTCCTTCCTTCTCTTAGGGAGCATGTAGGCTTTCTGCACTGTGTGGGACACTGGAATTTGGGAGGGCCAAGGCAGACAGTTCAGACAGGGCCAGGGCAGTCAGGAGGGCTTTCCGGGGGAGGTGATATGAGCTGAGCCCAAAGGAGGATGGGAGAGATGGGGGGTGAAGAGCTCCAGGTTGGGGAGGGGCCGCAGGGAAGGAGTTCAGAGTCCCCTGGATTCTTCCCTCATTCTCACTCCCCAAGGCATTTGTCCTTGCAACCAAAATGCCTCTCAAATCCACCCATGTCTCTCCACCTCCGGGCCCTGCCCTGCTCTTAGCTTCCCTGGACCAGTGCAGTCACCTCCTCCCGGGGCTCCCTGGGACCATTCCTGCCCTGAGTGCATCGTGCAAGACAACCAGAGGGACCTTTGAAAAGTTAAATCAGACCATCACACGATAAACTCTCCCATGGCTCTCTAGCGCCCTTGAAATAAAATCCAGCCTTTCCCCCATTCCCCTACCACCCTCTTGCCCCACCCCTGTTGTTTCTCATCCGTCAACCACACCGGAACAAGGCCAGAGACTTTATTCTGTTCTCTGCTGTGTCCCCAGTGACTAGAACAAGCTGCGCATACAGTAAGTGCTTCACAAATACTTGTTAAACAAGTGAATCTCCTGCCCTGGGCTCTGAGCTCTGCCAGGACAGGGCCCAGCTCTGTCTTGGTCACTGCTGTGTCCCCAGCACTGCCCGACTCAGTGCACAGAAGACGCTCAATAAAATGAGACACAAGACCCACAGGCTCAGCTCGGCTTCCCGGAGTGGTCGCGGAGGTGACGCAGCGGGAGCTGAGCTTGTCCCAGGCAGGGCGCACAGGGTCTGAGGAACGTGGGCGTGGGCTGCACCTCCACACACTGACGTCAGTGTCACTTGAGTCGCGAGCCCTGGTGGCGATGATGGAATCGCCACCCACTGAGGTCATTCTCACACACCCTCCACCGTCGCCGTCTGTTTTTTTCTCCATCACAGTTTTGATTCTCTCTCTTTTTAAAGATTGTGTTAAAGTATGCAGAGCGTAATATTTATTGTCTTAACCATTTATAAGTGTTCAGTTTGACGGCATTAAAGCACAATCACAGTTGTCCAACCATCCCCCACTGTCTACACCCAAAACTTTTCCATCCTCCCGAATTGAAACTCTGTCCCCATGAAACACTACCACCCCCCCATCTCCTCTCGCAGCCCCTGGCCTCACCACCATCCACGTTCTGTCTCTATACATGTGGCTCCTCTAGGGACCTCCTCGGAGTGGAATCAGACAGGATTCCTGTTTTTGTGTCTGGCTTATTTCACTGAACATAACGTCCTCAAGGTCCATCCGTATTGTAGTATGTATCAGAATTTCCTACAGAGCACACCCAGTTCCGCCATTGGCTTGCTTGCCTCTGATGAAGGGTAGCTCCCTCCATCACTGATTCAAAAATGAATTAACAAAATGATTTTAGAGTTAAAATGGAGGCAGTAAAGAGCTGCTCTCTCCCCAAGTTGGGATGGTCAGGGAAGGCCTCTCAGAGAAAGGGATATGGGCCAAGCACACAAGAGTCTTCCCAAGCAGAAGGAATGGCAAGTGCAAAGGCCCTGAGGCAGGACTGAGCTCTGTGTGTTCCCTGCACTGGGATAGGGAGCCTACATGAGGGTAGATTTTGAACAGGGAGAATGTGACAACTTTCCTCCTCCTCCCCAAGGGACACTGGCCTCCTGCCCTCTGGATGCCTCAGTTTCCTATCCATACCCAGGACAGACCCCAGGGAGCTTGAAAGTCACTGGTTCCCTCCCACTTTCCTCTTCTGGGTGCCCCTCATTTGCATATGCAGATGAGGCCTTGGGGAAGGAGGGTTCTGGGACCACCCAGGACTCACCTGGCCCTTTCTGGGGATTTCACTGGCTCAGAGCAGGAGGAAACACTTGTCATTGCTATCATTCCCAGTAGCCAATCAGGCTGCAATCCTGCTGCTCTTCTCTCTAAGATGCCCGGATATGTGTGTGTGGTACTTGTAGCTCCAGTCACACATGTAGTCAGCCTGAGATCCTGGGTCCAAGGAACTGGAGAGAGGGTCTCAGGCTGGGCAGCCCCTACTTGTGCCTGCCTGGCTGAAGGCCTACTGTGCATCCCAGCCCCCCCCCCCCCACACACATCCTCTCTTTCTCTACCATGGGAGACTCTGGGGCCAGATGTTCTGGGTTCAAATCCCTGACCTGTCTAAATGAGCAAAGTGCCCAGATCCATGCAGTGCACATCTTAGGTGGTTAATAAGCACCCCTGAGGTTATTAATTCACTGGACAAGCCACCCCCAGCCTGGGGAGGTGGCCTCACATCGCCCTGTTTTCCTTATGAGGGAACCACATGACCCTGGGTTTGCCTCCAGCCCAGCTGGGTCTCGGTTTCCCCATACACACGATGAGGGTGAGCATTGGAGAGCTCTCAGGCCTCCAATTCATTCATTCGTCTGTTCAACACATTTGTGGAGTGCCTGTTATGTGCCAGGCCCTGTTCTGGAACTGGGGAGACAGTGGAGACCAAGGCAGACTCTGGCCCAGTTAACTGTCAGCAGGGAGAAATCAGAAGAGAAACCAGTAAATAGATAAAAGAAATATGGTTGGTAAAAAGTACAGCAAGGCAATCCAGAGAAATGGGGGGGACTGTTTAGGTTGGGGGAACATTTGAACAGAGTCTGGAGGTGAGGGAGGCAGCCCTACAGAAGTCTGGGAGAGGCATGCCTGGTCCAGGCAGAGGGAACATGGCATGCAAAGGTCCTGAGGCAGGATCGTGACTGTCGGACATGTCGAAAGAAAGAGGGCAAGTGGCTGAAGCAGAGTGATGGCGGGGGGTGGGGGTGGACAGAGCAGAATGAAGTGGGCCCTGGGGATACTTTGGATGAAGGGGCACAGGACAGGGGCATGGTCTAGGCTCTTAGAGTTACCCCAAGACAGAACTACTATTTGGGCCTTCTCCATGCTGCCCTCTTCCCTTCAGCTTCCCATTCATGCTCATGTTTCTGAGATTTCTGGATAATAAACATTTATTGAGCTCTTGTTGTGTGCTAAGCTCTGTTCTAGGCAATGGCAGTTCAGCAGAGGAGACAGTGTACAATGTCTTGCTGTAAAAAATAAAATGAAGAAAACCAAAGCAGGTAAGTAGATAGAAAAGGACAGCATAGCTGTGGCTGCAGAGGTCAAGGTGGGCCTTGCTGGGGAGGTGACATGAGAACTGAGACTCGGAGAGGCCATCTTGGAGATCTGTGGGGATAGCATTCTAGGTAGCAAGAAGAGCAAGTAAAAGGCCCTGGAGCGGGACAGGCTGGGTATAAAACTACACATTCAGAGATACCATCAAGCTCTTAACGGCCGCACCCCCAACATTTCAGAGCAAACTCACACCTTTCTCCAGGAGGCCCACCAGGGTCCTCAGTGCTTCCAGATGTGAGTAGCACCCACAGCGGGCTGAGGAAGCAGCAGGGGAGGCCCAGGCCAGGCTCAGAGGGGCCCAGACACAGGGCAGGGGGAGGTCATTAGGACCCCACTCCCATAAGTGTCCCCAGGTCACTTGCCTTAAGAGCCTTCTAAGCTAAGAGGCCCCTGAATTCCTGGAAATGATTAAAAGTGTTCAGATACCTGGCTATGTGGGCAGCCGAGCTATTCAAGCTATTTCTCTCTGGGCCTCAGTTTCTACACCTGAGATGGGATAATAACAGTGTTCTAATGTTCTAGACTCGTGGGGTTGCACACAGTAGGTGCCCGATGCATGTTAGCTGATCATTATAATTATAAATACATGCATAATATGGAGGATTTTCTGGGCAGAAGGCCCAGGGGTGCTGTGTAGTCTCTGGAAAGAGCCACACCCTCTCTGGGCACCAGGTCCCCCAAATCTTCCTGGAGCTCCAGGAGGGTGTTTGAACTTGGGGAAGGGTCCACAAGAGGAGCCCCTTGACCCTGCCCGGCAAAGAGGCAGGGTTCAAAGGGCGGGGGGGGGCAGAGAAGGGTCAGGGCCGTGCCCCCCCCACCTTCTCCCCCCTCATCCTGGGTTCTCAGCGGTTAGCTCTGCGGAGGGACCAGCTGGGCGGATTTAGCTGGCGCATCTGTCGTCTGAGCAGCTGCCGTTCCGGGGGGGCTGGAGGGGGATTTGGGACGAAGGGAAAAATCTGTCCGAGGAGAATCGCGTCTGCGCCGCCCAGCTGCCGGCTCAGGCTGGGGGGACACCCCGAATCCTCCCGGACCCCGCGCCCCTCCCCTGCCAAGCCGCCCCCACGTGCCTCTGGGGGAGGGGGCGTCGGGGAGGCCCTGACGTCACGTGCGCCCTCAGCCAATCGGAGCTGCCCTCGCCGAGCCTCAGGGGGATTCCCAGGCCAGAGCCGGGACCAGGGGCGCGACCAAGCAGCGTCTACCCCGAAACTGGGCTTAAAGGAAGGTGCTCACTTGGCCGGGGAAACAGACTGGGACCCGCCAGGGAGGGGTCAGGGCCTAGGCAACCCCTCCGAACCCCTGCTCACTGGTCTGGCTCCAGCGCGGCCCAGAGAGGGCCAGGGACCGGAGGGAGTCACACAGCGGGGTGGCGAGGAGGGGAGCGCGGATGCGAGCGCGCAGGCAGCGGGCGAGGTTTCCCTAGACCGTAGGCGCCAGGGCCCAGGCCGGGCTCAGCCTCTGCCCATCTGGGGTTCCCGAAGCCAACCTGGCCCCCTTCGGGTCTCCCCAGACCGGCTCGGACCCGGGGCCGCAGTCGGGCCGCGCTCGGAAGGAGGTGTTGTTGGCCGCGGATGCCCGCAAAACCCGCGCTGGAACTCGCCCGGGTCGGAGCAGGACGGGAACGCAGGCAGCTCAGGCGGGGATACTGAGGCCCAGAGGGGCGGGGCTTTGCTCAGAGTCTCACGGCTGGGAGAGCTCTGCCAGGGCTGGCGACCCCGGGTGAGGGCCCGCCCCTTCTCGGGCCTCCCTGGCTCACCCGGAGGGCGAGCTGTGAACTTCCTGCCACTCTCCTCCTGCAGGTCAAGGCTCAGACAGCTAGGAGCCCAGGGATGGGGGAGGGAGCCCGCCCGGCCTGACCTTGCCCCGGTCCAGGGCATGAAAGACCCATTCATGGCCGCGGAAGCCTGGGTGGCAGCTGAGCTGCCATCGGGGGTGGGGCCTCCCTCAGGGCCTTTGTCCTAGCGGGGCCCTCTGCCTGGTATACTTCCCACCCCCATCCTGCACCCCATGTGCTTTTCCAAATCTATCCGTGGCCCTTCTGTGGCCCCCGGAGTCACCTCCTGCGCTCCTCCTGCACCCCCACCCAGTCGCGGTGTGCTCGTCCGTCTCAGCCCGAACCTACACCTCTAGGCCTGCGGCCATTGGTTTTTCTGTCTCCCATGCTGCACTGAACGCAGGGTACCCATTTGTCTTGTTAACTGCTCAGCCCAGGACCTGACACACAGTAGGTGCCCAATAAATGTCTGAGGGAATCGGTTGCAGAAGAGTCCAGTTCTGCCATGGAGGCCACAAGCAAGAGAGGTAGGCAGCATGGGTGACAGTATGGAGGTGAGAGGAGGGTGCAGAGCCTGAATACCAGGCTGGGGTGCTGGCCTTAGCCCTGCTGCCCGGTGGGACCGGCTTGGGTCTTTCCAGGTGGGAAGGACGCAAGGGGTGGGGGCTGATTTGCCTGGGACTCTGGCTCGGCAGGAAAGCCAATCAGGGCAAAACCACTAGCAGGAAGGTCTGGCTGCTGCCCCGGGGACTGGAGGAACTGGGTAGTCTTCACAGATTCCAGGGAGGCTGCTGGGTGCCCAGGACCCAGTGTGCCCCAGGGAACAGTGTTCAAGTTCTGACACCGACGTTCTGGCTGCAAGCATGGCCACTGGGAAGCCATACAGCTTGTCTGAGCCCCGCTTCTGGACTGAGAGCCATGGACAGGACAAAGAGGGTAAATGCACACATAGAGGGTGCTCAGTAATGGGGGCGCAGGAGGGCCACTCTCAGTTCCCATCCATTTGTGACATTGGGCAGGCTCCTCGACCTCTCTGGGCCTCAGTTTCCCATTTGTGGGACCCTCATGGGGCCGCCCAGAGGAGTGAGAGGTGATTATGGATCAAATGCTCAGAAGTGGCTCTTTACACAGTAGGTGTGCAAAAAAGGTCACTAGATAAATACATATCAGTAAAACGTTTATTGAGCACCTAAGGTATACTGGAGATGCCAGAGGGCCCAGGACAGCACGCAGCCCACCAGGGGAGACACACACATGGGGAGGTGCTTTGGACAGAGGACACTGAGGCCCTGAGAGGGGTTCCTGTTGTAAGGTCACAGGGTCAGAAAGGTTATGGGGGGGGGGGCTGGTCTCTGAAACCCGTTTGTCTTGGAGTCCCAAAGTCACGGGGCAGGCATGTTCCCACTGGCCCAGAGGGGCCTACAGAAACCCCCTTCTGGGCCAGGCCCCACAGGGACAGAGGACAGCCTGTGTACGGTGCCTGTGGCGAGCTCTCAGCCGGCTTGCCAGGTTCAAATCCCGGTTCTGCCACTTTCCGATTGGGTGACCTTTGGACGCCTCCCTGGGCCTCAGTTTCCTCACACGTCCATTGCGTGTTGTTAATGTAATGCTTGTGGATTGACTAAATGAGCATATATGAAGGGGACCGTGCAGACCACAGGGGTTCCTGCCCTTGCATCATCCCCACCATGCCTGTGGGTATGACAGATTCTGGGGATGCGAGTCTGGCCAGAGTGGACCAGAGAAGGATGTCTGGGAAAGGCGGCGATTAGGCCCCCCAACTGGACAAAAAGCCTCTTGGGCCGCTCCTTGGACCCGCCCCCGCCCCCAGCTCCTCTGGCCGCCCACCCTGCTCCGCCTCCGTTCCGCGCCGCCGTTGCTCCGGGCCGGGTTTTGCGCGGCTCCGGCCGGCTTTGGGGAGGTGGGGGTGACGGGGGGAGGGGGGCGGAGGTGGCGGAGCCGCGAGTCGCAGCGGCGGCCGCGGCGGGCGAAGGAGATGCGGCCGCGGCGCGCCCCGAGTCCGGCCGCCGCGCAGCGCGCCTGCAGGAGCCGAAGCCAGCGAGCCGGGGGCCGGGGCTGAGCCCCCTCCCCCAGCCACGCCGCGGGCCCGGGGGCTGGGAGAGCGCGCCCCCCGCCCGCTCCCCTGCCCGGGATGCCCGGCTGAGCGGGCCGGTCGGGACAGGTGCGCGCACGGGCCCCCCCCCACCCGCCCCGCTCCCGCCCTCGCGCTCCCTCCCGCGCACTCGCGGCTCCGCGGCTCCGAGGTAAGCGCCCCCGGGCGTCTGCTAGCCGGGGGCCGGGGGCGGCGCTGTCGGGGGTGGGGGGCAGGGTCTGCCGGCACGCAGCCGGGGGGCAGAATTGGTGGCCGGGGTGGCCGGGTCAAGTGCTGTAATGGGGGGCCTCAGGGCCTCGCCGCTGGGAGAGGGATGGATTTGGAGCCAGGGAGGGGGTTCGTGCAGCGCGGTAATGGGGGATCTGTCAGCATCGCAGCTGGGGAGGGCGCTGGATTTCAGCGGGGGTCGCTGTATGGAGTGGTATGATGGGGTCCAGGGGCAACGCTCTGAAGGGGCTGGATTTGGGCCTGGGGCGCTGAATAGGACTCCATAATAGGGGTGTCCAATGGCACCGCAGCTGGGGGGGGCCTAGATTGTTGACTGGGGGCCTGTATGTGGAGCTATAATGGGGGTTCTGTCAGCACCGCAGCGGGTGGAGATTTTGTCCGGGGAGGGGGGAGCCGTAGGAGGCACAATAACGGGGGCTCGCGGCTGCGCCGCCGGGGAGCTGGATTTGGGCCCAGGTGGGGGGTTCTGGGCAGGCAGGGGCCTGCTGGCTGGGGTGGGGGCGGTGCTGGGGGGCGGAGTCCTAAGAGCTAAGACGAGGGCTCCCCGGACCCGTGCGGTGGTCCCGGTGCGGTGAGGCCCCTCCGCCCCACTCCAAGGTCCAGCCGCCGCACATTGGGCGCCCCTGAACCCTCTCCAGCCTCATGCCGGGCCCAGAACGAGTCCAGGGCCCGGGTCGCGGGAAAGGGGTCGCGAGGAGGGGTGGGGAGAGGCGGCCGGTTCCGATCCCCCCGCTGCAGTGGGGGCCTGGGGACTCGGGGGCCCCCAAAAGCTGACAAAGGGACAAAGGAAATGTCTCTCTCCTAGTGCTCCGGGCGGGGTGGGGGGTGCCAAGTGTGGCCCCCCTCCTGCGGGCGCTGATTGGTCCCCGAGGCGGGGGTCACGTGCCCCCTGTCCTGCTGGCAGCCTCCGGGCGCCCTTCGAGTTTGGGGCACCTCCCAGAGGGGGCGCTGCTGTAGGGACGCTCCCCACATTCCTGCTCCAGCCCCAGGACGTGTATACGCTGGACCTGAGAGTATTTGCAAGAGTCCTGGGGCTGGGGGCGACTCACAGACCCTCAGCCCCTATTTGGCCCTCTTTGGCTGAGGTGTTTGGCATCCACCCCTGACACTGTCATCTCTGACGCCCAGGCTGGAGAGGTAACTGGGGCTTGGCCTTCGGAGAAGGGTCTCTCAAACTTTGGGGGTCTGGGCTTGGGTATAGGGAGGAAAGGGGATGACTAACAGCTGGGACGGCAGAAGGGACTCACACCCCATTTGCAAAATTGCATTTCTTCCTATTTCTCTGAGTTCCCTGAGCTTCTCAAGAGGTACACATTCTCTCTCCAAAATCAAAGCTCAGTCTCCCTGAGGCCCATTCCTACATCCTAGTGGACACTGTCGCTTTCTTTTAGGGATGAAATTTGGGGATGTATCTGGACAATGGTTGTATACTCCATTTAGAGAGGATGAGATGTGGGGAGATGGCTGGGAGGGGGTCTTAAGTTCTCTGGGAGTTAGCTGGGGGTCGTTGTGCTCCGTGGGAGATCCCTTAAATATTGGGTAGATGGCGACCTGGCAGAACTCATTAAACTGTTTATGTAGTGTGTCTGCCCTAAAGTGGCCCATTCCCAAAATGAGATGGGGAAACTGAGGCCCAGGGGGCGACAGGCCTCTCCGCTTCTGGGGCTGTTCCACGGGGTCAGGGGAGAAGGAATCTCTACATCAGCTGGAACCCAAATGGGCTCCCAGAGTTTACCCTGGAACGCACCCCCGTCCACCCTGGGCTGTGCACGGTCCTGGAGTGTCCAACACCCCACCCCTCTCAAAAAAAAAAAGAAAAAAAGAAGCATAGAGGAAAAGGCCAAAGACTGAGAGGAGGAACAAAGCTGTGTGGCCTCAGACGAGTGTCTAGCTCTCTCTGGGCCATCTTCTCCTGGCGATGCTCTTTGGGTTTAGTGAGGAGAGTGTGTGAGGGGACAGAGGCAGAGAGAGGTGACACAGAATGCCTTGGATCTGTACCTTGTCCACCCTCCCATTGGTTCCCACCTGCCTGCCACCAGGGCTGAGCACCCCCAGGTCCTCAGTGATCCTGTGGCCTCCTCTGTGTTGATGTGAGAAGGTGTCTCTGAGTGGAGGTATGGAGTCACCTGGGAGGGGCTGTGCTTCCTCTAGGTTTCAGTCTGTGCCTCTGTCCACTGGGCAAAGGAGATGCTGGGGAGTTGTGCTGTTAAAGGGTTCGGCATCTGCAGTGGCCGCCTAGGGCTTGAGACAGGAGTTGCTCGGGTTATCTGGGGCTCGGCCTGGAGGACAGGAGTAAAACTCCCCTTGTAAAGGTGACCCTGACATCAGCTGGACAGGACAGGCGAGCTGGGTCCTTAAGGGCCTGAAGGACGTGCCAGTCCCTGCCCATCTCCTGGGCAGGAGGTGTCCCTAGCTGACCCTGGGGTGTGGCCCTGTTTTGTGTGCCTGGCCTTTTGCTGGGTGTCACTGAGAACCCAGAGAGGCTTCAGCCAGAGTCAGCAAGGAAAGCTGCCTGAAGAAGGAGATGCTGCACTGGGCTTAAAGGCTGATTTTGCGAGGAAGAGAGGGATTCCAGTTAGAGGGAGTGACAAGGATAGGCACATGGGGTGTGCCTGGACTATTTTAAGGGTGGGAGACAGTGAACAATTTGGCTTGAAAAGTGGGTAGGGGTCAAGAATGCCAAGCTGAAGAGCAGGCTTTATCTCAAGGGCAACGGGGAACCACAGAAGGTTTTAGAGCAGGGGAGGGAATGGGCGACCTTTCAGACCTCGAGCAGCCTGGAGGGTAGATACCAGGAGACAAGACAGTCTTCTGGAAACCAAGCAAGCTGCCCTGAGGAGTGGTGAGCTGCCCATGCTGGGAGGCAGGCAAGTGAGGTTGGACAGCCATCTTTCCAGAATCCTGGGAAAAAAATTCTGATATAGGTTAGGCTCAGAGGACGCTCTAGATTTCTTTAAAATTTCCAGTACCGCAGGTTTTCTGACCTCTAATGTTTAAGATACTGTGATTTTGAAGCTATTTAAGGAGTTGCAGGTTCTCAGACAGGTTCCTCCAGGACCCAGCAGTGATTGGGGTTGACTGTAAGTCAGGCCTTGTTTAACAGAAATATGGAAATTGAGGCTCAAGACAGCCCCCAGACCAGACCCCAGCCACCTGCTCTGCGCCCTGTGGTTGAATTCTCCAGGAGCCAGCTGCGGGGTTGGGGGTCTCAGGGAACAGACCCTCTATCCTAGACGCCCCCCCCCGACCCCCATTACACATGGCACAGAATTGGTGTGCCGCCGCTGGGGTTCAGTATGTGGCCTAAGAGGTCTGGGCCCGAGCACATAAATCTCTTTTATCATCATAGCCGTTCATCACCTGTTCTTTGGGGATGTCTAGATAAAGTTGCAGGCACTAGGGGGCGCTAAGGAGGTGACCCGGGAGGCTGGGGACTCCACTTCCTTCCTTTTGGGCAGGGATATTCACACCTCCCCAAGCCCCACCCGCTGCCCCTCCACGACCCTTTACTGTCTGGCCCTGGGATCCGAAGGGGGCTGCTCCAGGGCCTGCTGGGAAGGAGGCCCAGTCTGGTGAGGACTACATTTCCCAGGATGCACCTTGGCCCGGGCTGAGCCCGCCTTCCAAGGGCCGACCTAGGAGAGAACTTCCCAACTGCAGGGAGCCCAGAGGAAGACTGTAGGTTCTCAGGGGCACCCTGACAGAGACCAAGGCAGTTGGGGTGATCAGTCACTCAGCAGCCGCTCCCAGTGGCCTGTGCCATGCTCCACGATGGGTGACACTGGGATCCCAGAGAGAGGCTTTAGCTGTGATGCCTAGTCGACCCTCAAGGGGCTAACAGGCTGGACGAGGAGAAACAAAACAGATGCTGACCCTCTCTGCTACTTGGGGTCAGGGCCGAGGAAGAGGGAGTAAAGGGAGATGGGGACAGTCGGGCTATGTCCAGTAGAATAAGGAAGATGCACCAAAGAGGAATATTGCAGCTAGGGCTGTGATGGATGTGTAGGAGTTCACTGGGTGGTGGGGGGGGTGGGGGGGTGTTTTTTGATAGTTTCAGGACTTTCTCCCTTCCCCCAAGGCCAAGGATTTAAAGGCCCTAGGCAGCTGAGACAGCCGCACTGAATAATTGCCCTTGGAGATCTGCCGGTCAGATCAGACTTACCTGGGTTTGAGTCCACCTCTTCACTCACCCACTCACTCATGCTGCCTAAACTTTGAGCCCCGGTTTCCCCATCTGTAAAGCATAGACGCTATTTGGTCTCCCTTAAAGTGTTCAACATTTAAATGTGAGGGTGAAGGCACAAAGCCAAGTATAGCGCTCTTGTTTTTCTTACTCCAGAAAAAGGTGTATCTTTGAAAAGCAGAAACTTCTGGCCCTGATCTCATTTGGAGCTGAGGGGTCTTTGCTGTCACTTGATGAGTTAACAGATATTTAACGAGCACCTACTTTGTGTCAGGTGCTGGGGACCCAGCAATGACCAAGCAGGAAAATAAAGTAAATCATGTGTAATAAGTGCCCTGAAGACCACAGTACTGGATGATGTAGCTGAGAAGGGTGTGGGGCTGTTTGAGCTGATGGTGTCAGAGAGGGTGTCTCTGAGGAGGTGGCATCTGAGCTGAGACCTGGAAACTGAGAAGGAGCCAGTCATGCAGAGATCTGGAGAAATAGCATTCCAGGAAGAGAGCATAGCCTGTGCAAAAGTCCTGGGGCGGCACTGTTCCTGGCATGTTGGAGGGATAGCAAGGGGGGTCTGTGTGGCTGGAGCAGAGTGAGTGAGGGGGAGGGAGGGAGGAAAGGAAGAAAAGGAGGGGAGGGGGCCGGTCTGGCAGGGCCTTGTGGGCCGAGAGGAGGACTTGGGCTTCAGCCTGGAGAGAGGTGGGAGCCCTGGAGGGCTGTGGGCACAGGAGGGGGAACCTGACTCGGGGGCTCAGGGGCGCCCTCTGGCTGCTGTGGGGAGGACAAACTGTTAGGAGCTGGCAGGGGTGCTGGTCCAGGTGTGCAGTGATGGGGACCTGCCAGGCTGAGGCCTAGAAGGGGAAAGAAGTGGGTGGACTGGGAGAGATTTTGAACTTGATAGATGGATATGGAAAGGGACTGAAAGCCCCTTTCTCTAGGATTAGGGGGTGCTATGGTTAAAAGGGTGTGGTGTCTGGACCACACGGCTATTTCTTAGCTGTGCAACCTCGGGCGTATCACTGGGCCACTCTGACCCTCAGTTTCCTCACCTGCAACACGGTGAGAAGAACCCCTCCTACCTGCCCATCCAGGGCTTTCTGTAATGCTTGCAGCACAAGGCTAGGAACACAATAGCTGTCTCACAGTGTTTGCTGTTTTCCCCTTTGAAGGGCTGAGCCCCAGGCTCCGGGGAGAAATGAAGCACAGAGTTGGGTGGCAGATTCCTTGAGGTCACCTAGCAAACCCAGGGCCTCTTGGTTTTTCTCCACTGATGCACACTTCTCACCCCCCATCCCCCAGAGCCAGCGTCACTCTGCCAGGATCTCCGTCATTCCAGAACCGACTCACCAGAACTTGTGGTCCACTCTGACCCCACGGCCATCCTGCAGGACCTGTTGCCTGCCTTTGCCAGGTTTTCCATTCCCAGCAGCACTTAGCACACCCCCCCCACCGTCCGCCTCCCACCCAGCATCTCTCAGTGGGGTGCCCCTGCAGACCTGCCTCTCTGGTCCTGTTCCACTTGAGGATCCTTTGTGGCCCCCCAGACAGGGCCTCTGGGGAGGTGAAATGACTGAAAGAATTGTGGGTGGAGGGATTAATCTGGGGGAGAAGAGGGATCCCAGAATCCCAAGAGAGGGCAGTTGGGTGCCCCATCTCCTGCTCCCAGATTGAGGACACCCACTTCCTAAGGTGGGGCACCTGAGAGCCAAGCCTTGCTCCCCTATGTCCCCCAAAACTGGGCCCCAAGAGCACAGCCCAACTCCTGTATTTCCTCCAAATTGGGACTGAGGACAGGGTCTGGCTGCCTCCAAGCCTGCCCTGAGTCCCCCATTTGGGCATCTGTGGGTGCCCATTGCCTGCAGCCTTAGCCCCATCCCAGATTCCCCAGGATCCCCCCTCACCAGCTCCCTCCGGCAGCCCCCTCCCGGGCCCCCTAATTACCCGCTGGATATAAATGACACTTTAATTTCCTCGGAATGGTCGCCTCATCACTGAGAAAGCAGCCCCGCCACCCCATTCCTAATTACAAGTTGCTGCTTCTTGATTTGCCTCCTGGCGGCCCAGTTTCCAAACAGTGATTAAAATTAATTACCCAGGAGCACCCCTCCCCAATCTGGGCCTGGAGTCCTGGGGACCTATCCATGTCCCCCACTCAAGGTCCTGCCTCTGCCACCTGTTCTCCACTCCGGCTCCCTGAGCGGCCTGGAGACAGGACAGCTTTTCTCTGCATCTCCACTGCTTATCTGCAAAATTTTCATATAGGTTGGGCAGCCTCCTAGACAGATGGCACATCGTGGGCGCTCAATGAATGTCAGCGAGAGGCAGAATAACCACTCGGCCTGGGTTCAGAACCCAACTGCCCCCTTCGTGCTGTGCAGTCTTGCCAAGTGGCTCACCCTCTCTGGGTCTGTTTTTCCATCTTCAAAATGGAAATGACGGTGCTGGTGTCCACCTCCTCGGATTATTGTGGGCAGGAAATGAGTTCACACGTGTGAAGGGCTTGGCACCTGGCACCCACGAGGGGCTTCATAAAAGCTCAGCGCACACCCTTGCTCTGCTGGGCTGCTGTGGGGAGGATGTGGAAGACCGTCAGGTCCTCTGAGCACCATCCTCTTCAGAAGAGACACTCAGCATTCATTGAGTGTCTCCGGAATACCCGGCTCTGTGCCAAGCCCTTGCTCCTGGTCACGGCTGGACTCCTGGCCCTGCCGGCCTGCAGTAGGTGATCATGAAGCCTGGAGTAAACACAGTCTTGCAGCTCGTTTATAAGTGGGGACTGTTCATGCCCATTCATTCTGTCTGTTGCGTGTTGTTGAACTCCTACTGTGTGTCAGCCCCCCTGTCCCTGTGGGGCTGGCATTCGCATCCCCGGTTTGCAGAGGAGGAAGGAGGGGACATACTGGCTGGGGAGGGATGAGTTAACGACAGCAAGGGGGCCTCTCTCCCCAGTCCCCCACGGCAGGGGCCCCAGGGACTCCCTCTGGCTGCCCTTCCAAGTTCCTAGACAGCCCCAGAGCCTGGCTGGGCTGGGCTGGGGCCACTGAGGCAGCTGGAGGAGGAGGCAGCTGTAAGCAGAGCCCGTAACTAGACCGGGCCCGCCCAGGGGCCTGGCTGCTGGGCCGGGTTACTCGATCCCCCCGGGGACTCCAGGCCTCGGAGCTGGAATTCTGGGGCTGACAGGACCTCCTTCTATGGAACTGGAGATGCGCTTTCCGCCCCAGCCTTGCCGTGGCAGATGGAGAAGCAGGGGCTCCAAGCCTGGCCCGGGGTCACCGCGTCCCCTGCCATGGTACAGGACACAGGGACCCAGAGGGGGCAAACTGCTGGCCCAAGGTCACCCAGCAAGGCCATTTCACCTAAAGTGAGCGTATACCAGGCCCTGTCCAGTGCCTCCTTTTACAGATGAGAGAATCAAGGCTCAGTGTCTTGTCTGGACAAAGCGGAGAGTCCTAGAGGTCCTTTCGTGGCCTGGCGGCCTCTCTCCCCACCCGCCGGGAACCTTCTTGCTGTTCCTTTGGCGGCTCCAGCCTCCAGGCCTTTGTGCTTGCAGTTTCCCCACGTGGAGCGCCTTCCCCCATATCTTCCCAGCTGCCACCTTGTCCACCTCCAAGCTTCCAGTTTGGGGTCCGGGGAGCCAGAGCTGGACACAGTTGCTCCCAGGTCAGTGACATTGGGTAGAGCTGAGGGAGGGGTCGTAGCTGGGGGTGCCCAGAGAAATCGAGGCCCAGCCACAGCGGTCAGGGAAGCCTTCCTGGAGGAGGGCATATCCACACATAGCTGGTGTGGACAGTGAGCAGGGAGACGGCTTTGGGGCTTTCAAGGAGAGAAAGTAAGGTGACTAGTCTGGGTGACTGAGAAGGCGTCATGGGGGCAGCTAGGTCTTGAGAAGGCCTAAAAGGTTCCCCTAGCAGAGAGGGCAGCCTGAACCAAGGCCTGGGTGTGGACTGGTAAATTCTGGGCATGCCTGGCAGGAGGTGAGGGCATGTGGAAGGTTAAGGTCATTCCCAGGGTGAGTGTGACCTTAAATGTCAAAGTATAGACATTGATTCTTTTCTTCTGTGGGGTACTAGGGAGCCATGGCAGGTCTTTGAGCAGTGAAGTGGGAGGGTCTGATGGGAGCTTGTGATTCACAGTAAAGATGTGGCTTGGTGGTGGTGGGGATCAGAGAGGAGGGCAGGCCTGACCCATATTCAAGCCCACATTCTCAAAAACCCAGGCTGGGAATGCCCAGGGCCAGAGGAAGGACCAAGGCCCAGCCCCCAAGTCTTTAGCAGGCCGGACTTAAGGTGGATTGAAAGTAGAACTTCCCTGCTTCAGGCAGAGAGGATGGGACAATCCTGTCTAGCAGCAGGCTTATTCCAGGAGTGTGTAGCCAGACCCTCCAGCTTGGAATTGGAATACTGTGGTGATCTTTAAAATAGCAACGCTAATAACGACAACTGACCTCTCCCGAGGGCTCGCTGTCCCTGTGCTCAGCCCTTCCTCCGGAGCTGGGCTGGCTAGAATGGCGGCCACTGGCCACGTATGGCGGGGGGAATCACATGTGGCCAGTTCCAATCGAGATGCACTCTTAACATAAGACACATGAGGGATTCCAAAGATTAAGTGTGAAAAACAGAATATAGAACGTCTTGCTCATCAGTTTTACATTGACTAGATGTGGAAATAATAATATTTTGGATTTCTTGGCGTAAATAAAACATATTTAAATAAACTTCACCTTTTGAATGTGGCCACGAGGAAATTTTAAATGACGTGTGCGTGGCTTTTTCTTGGACAGTGCTGGTCTAAATTATGTACTGCTGTCCTCATAGTAACATTTTAGGGTCACCCACAGTTTATAGATGGGGAGACTGAGGGCCACACAGGGGAAGTGACCACTAGTGGCCTCAAGGCTAATAGGAGGCAGAGCCGGGGTTTGAACCTGGGCTGCAGGATTCCAGAAACTAAACTGCTGACCCAGGTCTTTTTAGGTGACAGTGTTGTCTGTCCAGATGTCATTCCTGGCCTCAGTTTCCCCAGCCCACCAGTGAGATTAGACTGAGCAGGGCAGGAATGTGGTAGACATGGATACTGGCCAGCCTGGTGCCCACAGTTAATTGGGGTCCTGGGAAACTGACAGCCAGAAAACCACCAGGGGGTAGTGCAGGTAACAGCTTCCCAGGGGTGTGTACACGCTCCACACATGGGCATGTACGCACCCATGCAGACAGTCTGGGGGGCATGCGCGTGCTGTGCTTACATCTATGGAGCTGTGTGAACACACAGACGCAGCTTTGTACCTTGGACGTCGGGGCCTGTGGACATTTGTGGGGGGCCTCACATGCCTGTAGACATGCTTGCATGAGGCAGAGGTGATGGGCAAAGCTGGATCAGGGAGGAAATCAGATCTGGCTTCCAGTCGTGATGCTGACACAGTTTATCCCCTCACAAGCCACTGTTGGACATCAAGGGTGTGCCTGGCACTGTGGGACATGTCAGCCAAGCACACCCAGGCCTGCCTTCTTGGGACCCACAATCCAGCTGCCATGAAACAGGCAGACCCATGGGTGAATGCTTTATTTGGGGGGTCGGTGCACAAGCTGAGCTTCTATGCACTATTGCAAGATCTTCCTAACATGCCTGGTTGGACAAGTCTGGGGAGGGTGTGGGACTCAGCATCTCTAAAGGTTCCCAAGCTAATGCTGCTGGTTCCAGGGCCACATTGGAAGTAGCAGAGGGTCGAAAGGGCCCTTTGAGAGTGTGACATGTTGGGGGAGTTCATGGGGAGGGTAGACAGGTTTGGAGCAGTTCGGTGGGTGAGGGGTGTGGGGGCAGTCTATCTTAGGAGGTGGCATTTCAGCAGAGACCTGAAATAAGGAGGGAGCTATGTGGGTATCGGAGAGAAGAGCATTCAGGCCTGGGGGAACAACTCATGCAAAGGCCCTGGGGCAGCACCATGCCTGGTGTGTCATAGGAGCGGCAAGGAGGCCCGTGATGGCTGGAGCAAAGTGATTGAGGGGGAGAGGGGGAGGAGGGGAGGCAGGAAGGGAATGGAAGCAGGTGGTGGTGGACCCTGTGGGCCACAGGGAAGACTTGGGCTTTTGCGCAGAGGGAAGTGGGAGCCCTGGAAGGCCGTGGGCAGAGGAGGAGGAACCTGACTCTTGGCGCTCACAGGCGCCCTCTGGTGGCCACTTCAGGGAGCACTGGCTAGGGGTGAAAACAGGATTCAGGAATCAGGGCGGAGGGGCGAACTGTGCTGGTCCGGGTGGGTGATGGTGGCAGATAACCAGGGAACAGACTGGGGAAGGGTGTAAATTCTGGATAAACTTGAAAGTAGAGCCCACAGGACCTGATAGCATTGGACAGGAGGGTGAAGGACTGAGGCCGACAGCGGTTGTGTTGGAGGGAGTTGGGGTGGGGGATGAGTCCCAGGTGCGGCCTGAACCATTGCTGTCACAGCGGGGGGGCAGCGGAGGCACCGGTTAGGCTGATGGAGCATCAGCCGTCAGTCAACAGATTTGATCTGTATGTTCGGCACCATTCGAATGAAAATCCCCGCAGGTTTTATGTTTTATTTGTTGTTTATTTTGGAAGTGAACAGTTGATCCTAAAATGTATATTGAAGTGCTGGGGGTCAAGAGTAGCTCAGATACCCTGCCCTGAAGAGGTGACAGGCGGGAGAAATGTTCCAGAAGGAAACTGAACCTATGACGAAGTTATGGTAACAGGGCGGCATGGTACGTGGGAAGATGGTCCCGGGGCCATGTGGGGATGGAAGGAGGTGACGTAGGGTGGCTTTGAAGGAATGTCCATCTCTGCCTCAGTTTCCTCACCTGTACAATGGGGTGGTGTGCCAGCAGTTGGAGGGACGGTTGGGGGATCAGGCAGAGAGACCCTGCTACAGCGTGAGCCCTTCATCACTTTATGGACGTGCCTCCCACCCCGTGGGCATGAATGCTTGTCCGCAGGGCTGCAGGCGGGAGACACGCCCATCCGCAGGCGCACAGGCGCATGGGTGAATGGGTGCCCTGCATGCCATGGGATGCACATGCTGGCCATGCTGCTCCTCCCAGCCTGGCCCTGGGTGGCAGCAGCTCCCGGTAGCCAGGTGCCGGGGCAGGTGCTGGGGCTGCTTCCGGGCTGGCTGGCGGGTGCCAGGCGGCTGCTGGCAGAGGCGCCTTGAGTTTCATGGAGAGAAGCAGGTGGTCTTGAGGGGGGTGAGGGAGGTGCTGGGACCTCTGGTAATCCCAGGTCAGGATGGTAAACTGAGGTCAGCTGCAGTGGGTTGGCCCCACATGATCCAGACTCCCCAAAAAGAGCATGTGGGGTTCAGTTCTGCATTATCGTCAAAATGACTAATATTGATCGAGTAGGTTTAGATCTTGGTTCCACGGCTTCCATGGGGGCCAATGACTCTCTGTGCCTCAGTTTCCCTATCTGTATAAGAGGCATATTAACAGCACCCACCTCTTGGGTGTGTCGTGCGAATTAAATGAGTTAATTTAAGTTCCTATGGCAATGCCTAGCAAGTGCTTGGTGTTATTATTTATTGAGCTCCTACTGTCCGTATGCCAGGCCCTGTCCTGGGTGGTGCGGACACAGTAGTGGCCAAGGTAGACCCAGTCCTGCCCTCTCAAGGTGCTCAGAGTCCCATGGGGAAGATGGTGGACAGTCAACCAGGCAGTTAAAAGATAAGGTGAACAGGACACTAATAGGGATACACAAGCAGGTGGGAGCCTGGGGAAGCCAATCTGGGCTGAGCTGGGGAGGCTTCCTGGAGGAGGTGTCTGAAACCTGAAGAATGTGTTCCCAGGTTACTGAGAGCAGGAGAGAGGTGTTCCAGGCAGAGGAAACAGCATGTGCAGAAGCCCAGAGCTGGAGGTGGAAGGGACGGGAGGAGCTGAGACTTCATTTCAAGGGCACTAGGGAGCTATAGAAGGGTTTAGAGAGGAGGTTCTCAGCCGGTGGTGGTTCTGCCCCCACAGGGGTCACTGGGCAATGTCTGGGGATGTCTCTGGTTGCCACAACAGGGAGGGGGCTCCTGGCACCAAGGGGGTGGGGGCCAGGGTGTTGCTCAAGACCCCATAGTGCCCACGACTGCCCCACAGAGAGCAATGTGGCCCCGATGCCACCAGTCCGAAGGGGTGACTCTGGTTTAGAGCCGGGCAGCAACAAGTGAGATCTGAGTTCTAGAAAGACTCCTTTGCCACCTTGAGGAGGCTACTGGAGGGGCAGGACTGAAGGCCCTGGGGGACCAGACAGAAGGTGGGAGCTGGGGCAGGGGTGATGACAGGGAGGCAGACATCTGGATCTTGCGCTCAGGGACAGGGAAGCTGTCCCTAAGTCCAGGTACCGGTAGGAGAAGCCGGTTTGAGGCAATAAAGCCCAGTCTGGGTCTCAGGGGTCCTAGGGTGGGTGACCTGGGCGGGTGTTGTCAAGCAGGAGGCTGGGAGGGCCAGTGGAATGGGGGTGGGGTAGGCAGCATGGGCATGGTGGTGAAGTTGGGGACCTAGAATGCCAGGAAGCAACTGGGACTCGATCAGGGGTCCCCGGGACCCAGGGGAGGAGCCAGAGAAGGAGACTCTTAAGGAAGCAGAACTGTGTTCCCTGCACACGTGGGATCCGGGCGGCTGCTGAGTCACAAATCCTGGAAGTTGAGGGTCACAGAAAGGAAGTTCTGCAGGTCCACACAAGGCCTTCCTGTTTTTTGGCCCTGAAGTCTCAGAGGCAGGCACGCCAGGGCCAAAGTTCCCACACCGCCTTCACCTCTACGAGCTCAGAATCCCTAAGCCCTGAGGCCAGGGCAGGGCTTGGCGATGTCCCTGCTGCTCAGACAGGGAAACTGAGGCACGGGGCTTGCCTGAGACTCCCCAGGACTGCAGATTTTTTATTCGGGATCTCTGGACCGAACCCCTTCGGGAAGGGGCGCGGATGGTTGGGTTCCAGAGGGTGAGTCCTGCCCACGCTTCCACCAACTCCACTCCACTGACCTAGAAGGTTCTTCAAATTCCCTTGAATGGGAGCAGGCTGACAGGCCCCCTTGAGAAGTAGGGAGGTGCCTGCCTGTCACAGAGGTATTCCAGCAGGGGACAGAAAGGCTGAACTCGGGAAGAAAATCAGATTTACTGGAGCCTCTGAGGTCTGGCTAGATGAAAAATTCTGCGATTTTAGAGTCTGACAATTTGCAGACTGGGGTGTATCAAATTCCAAGAGCCTTTGAATTGTTTTTTTTTGAGTCTTTCATTTGAATATTTTTGTGTTTTAATTGTAAGAATTCTTAAATATGCGTTTTGACACTGTCTATTATGATTATTAGTTTTTTATTTAAAAACCATTTGATTTTAAGATTACTTATTAGTTTCTCTTAGAAACCATTTCCTAAGTTTTCACTAGGACGTGGTGAGAAAGTTCTGATACTTAAATAAGTGCTGGTGTCATTATTGGTATTGCCAAAATAGTAAACTTTTATTATCCCATTGGGGAATTCTGGGAATTGAAGGCCTCCTCGGCTCACCTGCGTCATCTATCAGCGGGTGGCGGGACTGCAGGCCGCTCCGCTCACCGCCCCGCCCCTCGCCCGCAGGTGTCACCTCTCATCGCCCCGACCTCGCCATGCGGACCCCGCGAGCCCCCCCTCCTCGCCCGGCCCTATTGCTCTTGCTGCTGCTACTGGGGGGTGCCCACGGCCTTTTCCCCGAGGAGCCCCCGCCACTCAGCGTGGCCCCCAGGGACTGTGAGTGGAGGTTCTTGGGAAGGGGGTGTCCCAGGGGAGGGTCTTGTTCCCCAGCTGGTTCTGCTGCCCTCCCTCCCCGGGGCTCACCAGGCCAGACTCACCCCGACCCTGGATCACACCTCTCTCCATCTGCTCCACTAGACCTGAACCACTACCCAGTGTTCGTGGGCAGCGGGCCAGGACGCCTGACCCCTGCAGAGGGCACTGATGACCTCAACATACAACGGGTCCTGCGGGTCAACAGGACGCTGTTCATCGGGGACAGGTATGAGGGATTGTCAGGCACAGTGTGCGGGGTGAGTTGTGATTGGAGCCTGGAGTCTGCTCTGTATGGTGGGTTAGCAGGTGGGGACAGCTATCTGGTCACAATTCACTTGGTGCCTACAGAGGGTGCTGGAGTGGCACTCCAGGGCTTCTCTGAGAAGGATATTTGAGCTGAAGCTTGAATGATGAGGAGCCAGCCGTGGGAAAATCTGGACAGAGAGCACAGCACATGCAAAGGTCCTGGGGCAGGACTGTGCCTGGAAAGTTGGAAGACCAGCAAGGAGGCCCATGTGGCTGAGGCAGAGAAAGTGAGGGGGCGAGAGGGAGGAGGGGGAGATGGAAGCGTGTCCTGCAGGGAGGTGGGCAAGTACGAGGGGGCCTCGTGGAGAGGGCTTGAGCTTTGACCCCAAGGAAGGTGGGAGGCCTGGAGGGCTGTGGGTGGAGGAGGGTGAGGCCTGACTCAGGTGCTCATGGGGGCCGTCTGGTGGCCGCTGTAGGGAGGATAGACTGTGGGGGCCATGGCGGGAGGTCCCGGGTGGAGGGGACTGTGCTGGTCCAGGAGGGCAGTGATGGGGGCTGGACTAGGGTGGCAGCCATGGAGGGAGGGAGAAGTGGGGAATGCTCAATGGACTTTAGAGGCAGAGATGCCAGTATTGGCTAATGTGTGGAAGAGGAGAGGGGAGTTGGGGGTGACTCTGAGTTATTGCTGCAATAGGCAGAGATGGGGTCTGGGGATGGTTGGGTGCAGCGTGGCTGAGTTAAGACTCCTGTGAGCCTTCACCCACGACCCCCCTAGAGACCTCCAGGGTCGGCTGGACCCGAGGCTGGGGCTCAGGGTCGGCTGGGGCAGGACCCAGGCCTGTGGGCATCATCGAGGTGTAGATGGAGTTTGAGCCCGGAGAGTGGAAGAGGCCGTGAGGGTGGGGTGATGGTGGGGAAGGAAAGAGGTGGGAGGACCCAGCCCGGGACCAAGGAGGGAGAACAGGGGAGACCCAGGGGGCCCGGAGTGGTGGGAGGGAAGCTGGCCTAGTGTGGCGTCCCCAGGCTATGGAGGACAGAATTCCCAGGAGGAGTGGAGACTAGCTGGGTCTGACGCTACAGGGTCAGGGAGGAGGACGAAGAAGCGACCCCTGGGGTTAACACGAGGTCGCCAGTGACCTTGGCCAGGGCAGTCACTGCGGCCACGGGGTGTGTAAGCGAGAGGCGATGTTAAGGCATATGGAGTGTGCTAGAACCCTGGGTCACTTAGGGCATGCGCAGGCGCGTGAGGGTGTGCGCAGGTGTGTGAGAGCATGTGAAGGTACGCGCAGGTATGTGAGGGCATGCGTAAGTGTGTGAGGGCATGCACAGGAGTGTGAGAGCATGTGAAGGCACGTGCAGGTGTGTGAGGGCACGCGCAGGTGTGTGAGAGCATGTGAAGGTACGCGCAGGTATGTGAGGGCATGCGCTGGGGTGTGAGGGTACACACAGGAGTGTGAGAGCATGTGACGGCACACGCAGGTGTGTGAGGGCACGCACAGGAGTGTGAGAGCATGTGAAGGCACACGCAGGTGTGTGAGGGCACGCGCAGGCGTGTGACAGCATGTGAAGGCACGTGCAGGTGTGTGACAGTATGTGAAGGCACGCGCAGGTGTGTGAGGGCATGCGCAGGTGTGTGAGGGCATGCGCAAGTGTGTGAGGGCACGCGTAGGTGTGTGAGGGCACGCGCAGGTGTGTGAGCGCATGTTTAGTGATGGAGTTGCTTGCGGCAGGGCACAGGCACGCCCCTGTGTGTCACAGGTTGGACACCGTTCTGCCGCCAGGGGGGCGGGATGTGGGGGGAGTGGAGGCCCTTAATCTCACTGAGTGTACCCGTCCCCCAGGGACAACCTGTACCGGGTGGAGCTGGAGCCGCCCACGTCCACAGAGTTGCGGTACCAGCGGGTAAGAGGGAGCTCGGATGGGTGGGGTTCAGATGGATGGGGAGCAAGATGAATGCGGCTCTGCCCGAGGTTGGGAGTTCTAGGGCAGCCGGGACCTCGCTCCCTTACCAGCTCCCCCCGCCCGCAGAAGCTGACCTGGCGTCCCAACCCCGGCGACATCAACGTGTGTCGGATGAAGGGCAAGCAGGAGGTGAGTGGGCCCTGGCCCCGCCCAGACCGCGCCCTAACCGTCCTGGCCCCGCCCAGACCGCGCCCTAACCGTCCTGGCCCCGCCCAGACCGCGCCCCCGAACGGCCTGGCCCCGCCCAGGGCAAATCCTCCTCTGCCCGCATCCCTGACTGACTCTGGCTCTGTCCAGAGTTTGGTCACGCCCCAAAATGGTCTCCGGTCGCCACCAGGTCCACAGCCCCGGTCTTGCCATAGCTCCACCTGCCTTAGTCCCTCCCTTAGTCGTGGCCACGTCCTCATCCTGATCCTATTTTTATTCACTGCCTTGGTCCCAGTTATGGCCACGCCCACATCCCTGGCCACGCCCACGCCCCTCCAGGCTTCTCTCTTTCCTCCTCACGTCAGGGCGAGTGTCGAAACTTTGTAAAAGTGCTGCTACTTCGAGATGAATCCACGCTCTTCGTGTGCGGTTCCAATGCCTTCAACCCCGTGTGTGCCAACTACAGCGTGAGTCTCCGCCCCCAGGTCCAACCCCTGGGACTTTGCTCACCTGCCCTCCCCTGGCCACGCCCTTTCGCCAGGCCACATCACCTCCTCCAGGAAGCCCTACTGGATGTGCCCTCCCTGTCCTCTCGCCCAGAGCTCAAGAGGAGGCTTCCAAAGGAGGCCTGTACAGGGGTCAGGGTCAGGGAAACCCTGGCTACTTATGCTACCAGCCAGTTATAGGATTAACTGGGATCAGCTCTTAGACTCATTTACACATCTGTAAACTGAGCCCCAGAGAGGCTAAGTGACTGACTAAGCCACACAGCACCCAAGGCAAGGTGGAGCCGGGATTCCCCTTGGAGGCGGGGGCGGGGAGAGCGAGGGGCTGCCAGGAGTGGCCCGGAGCCCTGTCGCTCAGGCCCTGGTCCCCCTGCAGATGGACACGCTGCAGCCCCTCGGGGACACCATCAGTGGCATGGCCCGCTGCCCATACGACCCCAAACATGCCAACGTCGCCCTCTTCTCTGGTGAGTGTCCCCGACACTGAGCATCTCATGAGATCCCAGCCCTGAGCAAGGCGTGGTGGCATTTCCCGCTCTGGGAGTCTGGGTCATTTAGAAGGTGGCTGGGAGACCATCTGTCCGGCTGTGAAAGAGGCAGAACCTAAGCCCACTATGAGGACTCAGCCGGGGTCTGGTGTCTTCTGGAGAGTTGGGGCTCCGTCATCTAAGGACGGGGACAGGGCTTAGCCTGGAGACAGGGGTTCCCTTCGGCTCAGGGCTGAGTCTTGGAAGATTAAGCTTTGACCCACCCAGCCCCTAACTTCTATGATCTGATCTCTCCTGCTTTCCCTACTCACCCCATCCAGAAGGAATGCTCTTCACAGCCACCGTCACTGACTTCCTGGCCATCGACGCTGTGATCTACCGCAGCCTCGGGGACCGGCCCACCCTGCGCACCGTGAAACACGACTCCAAGTGGTTCAAAGGTGGGGTGCGCATTCACCAAATACCCCCACCAGAATAGGAGTCTCAGAGGAGACTCCCCTCTCATCTTTAGAGCCTGCTGGCTTCTTTGAAGATAAAGCGAGCGGAAAGATTTAAGTGGGGTCTAAAGTAGAACTTGCTGGAGATGCGGGGCTTAGAAGCCTGAAATGGAACCACCAGAGGGGTTATAGCAGGAGCTCCTGAGGGAAGAAGGCAACAAAAATAGTGGATGCTGCAGTTTGTGGAGGGTAGATATGGTGATTTTAGGATTCTGACACCAATTCCCCCCCCCCCAAAAAAACACCTCTGAGTCTTTTATTTTCAACCACTGTCCCCCAGCACCATAAAAGCAGCCACCCAGGCTGAGGTGTTCCCAGCCCCAGAAATTCCCTTTCCCACATCAGGAACAGGGTTCTGACACCTCCTCTCTTCCAGAGCCCTACTTTGTCCACGCGGTGGAGTGGGGTAACCACATCTACTTCTTCTTCCGGGAGATGGCCATGGAGTTTAACTACTTGGAGAAGGTAAGATCCTGCCCCCCACCCCTCCTGTCCCTGCAACACACTGAAGCTTGGGTAGCAGGGCATGGAGCTGAGAGGCTCTGCTCATGGGAAGTAGGAGCAGAGGTGAATCCAGGAGTCTGCATAGATGAGGGGTTCCCTCCACCACTTCTCGTCCTTAAAGCCCCCCACTCCAGCAGGCCCAGGCCCCCGACGCTGGCAGATGTTTAGGGAGCAGCCCTGTGCACACAGCCCTGGGTCAGCGTCATGCGTGTGAAGTCAGATACGCCCTGGGTTCCAGTCCTGGCGCTGTTGCTGTGTGCCTGTCCAGCCTCCCATCTCCCATCTCTCCGTCCACCTGTCCACTCACCCTCCTCCCCAGTCGCCTTCTCACTCATCTGTCTGTTCTTCAGCCCACCCACACTTCTGTCAACTCATCCATCCATCTCTCCATGTGCCCACCCACCAACTCAGTCACCCTATATCCATCCATCTACCCTTCCATACACCTATGTATTATCCACCCACTCACCCGTTTTTCCATTTATCTGTCCATTCATTCACATACTAACCACCCATTCATCTGCCCTTCTACTTAAAATCAGCTCATCCATTTCCCCAATCTACCTGCCCACCTTCCTGTATATCTGGCTATCTAGCCTCCCTCTCCTCCTCATACCTACTCATCCGTTCCAGCCTTCTGCCCACTCAGGCATCCACGCATCCATTGATCTGTTGTTACCTCCTTCTTCATCTGTCCACCCATCCACTCATCCTCATGCAATCACCTATTCATCTACTTATCCAGCCGTTCACTCATCCATCCATCTACCCACCCACCAGCCATCCATCCGTGCATCGATCCATTGTCTACCCATCCGTCCATCCATTATCTCCTTCTTCATTATCTCCTTCATTATCCATCATTTTCATTCATTTATCCATCCATCCCATCGCATCCTTCCCTCCAGGAGGCCAGACAGTTAAAGGCACCGTCTCTGTCATTTACTACTAGTGTGATCCGGGCTGGTCCCTTCCCTTTTTCCGTGTCTCAGTTTTCCCACCTGCCCAAGGGAGGTATCAGTAGCCCCTTCCTTGTAGAGTTTTGGCAGGAATGTAAGAGACAGTGAGGAGAGATCTCTGAGTGGTACCCAGTGGAAGCAACTGTGATTAGAAGCATCGTGGTTTCTTGTGTTCATCATTGTCATCCACACGTGTCCTTTGGGGAATCTGGTGCCCAGAGGAGGTTGGTGACTGGCTGGGGTCCCACAGTGAGCCAGGGAAGACTGCTCTATCCTGGGTGGTGGGCAGCGGGGCCTGTGCAGGCCTTCCTGGACACAGGGCTCAGGCCCCCGTTTGTCTGCTGTTGTGCCAGGTGGTGGTGTCCCGTGTGGCCCGGGTGTGCAAGAACGACCTGGGAGGCTCTCCTCGGGTGCTGGAAAAGCAGTGGACATCCTTCCTGAAGGCACGGCTCAACTGCTCTGTGCCCGGGGACTCCCACTTTTACTTCAATGTGCTGCAGGCCGTCACAGGTGTGGTCAGCCTGGGAGGCCGGCCCGTGGTCCTTGCAGTTTTCTCCACCCCCAGCAACAGGTCAGTCTCACTGGTGGTAGCAAACTGAGGGACTGGGCTGAGCGAGATTGAACCCCTGAGAGGCCCTGGTCCCAGGCTGGGCTGGGACAAAGTCAGACACGGACCCTTAAAGGCCCTTTGGTCAGAAATGGGCAGATGGGGGACATCTTCGCCCTCTGCCTTTGAAGTCAGGGAGAGCTTCCTGGAGGAGGAGGCATTACAACTAGGTGTTGATGAGTGTGAGATGGAGGGAAAAGAAACATTGTTCCTGGTTAGAGAAACATCATGTGCAAAGGCCCTGAGGCTGCAATGAGTTTATGTTTAAATAATAGGGAGGAGGTCCACGCTGCTGGAGAGGAGGGAGTGAGGGGCAAGTGAAGGAAAGAAGGGCAGTGGGGGGGATGAGAGGCTGGAAGACGCCTGGATTGTATCCCAAGAACACTAGGGAGTCATGGAAGAGTGAGGGGCAAGGTCAGATTTGTGTTTTTAGCACACTCCCCTGGGAATGGGTTGAAACGTAGCAGAGGTGACATCTGGGAGTCTAGACATCCAGGCGGGTGACACTGGGGACCTGGACACAGAGTGGTTATGGAGCACCTGAACTATGGTCCAGGAGGTGGAGTGACTGGATTGGGTGGCATCCCTGGCCCAGTGGACTCAGCATCTGGCAGCTCTGGAGGGCGAAGACGCCCCCACATGCTCGCCTGAGGCAGTGCCCACACCAGGCTCACTGCCCCCTTTCCTCTGACCCCCACCAGCATCCCCGGCTCGGCCGTCTGTGCCTTTGACATGATGCAGGTGGCTGCTGTGTTTGAAGGCCGCTTCCGTGAGCAGAAGTCCCCTGAGTCCATCTGGACACCCGTGCCAGAGGATCAGGTGCCACGGCCCAGGTGAGAGTCCCCTCAGTCCTTGGAGAGGTGCCTGAGTAGGGTCCTGACCCTAAGGTCAAGGGCTGTGACGTCCAGATGGTTATTTAGCTGTTGCTGAGTTCAGCTGTACCCATTCCACAGGTGAGGAAAACTGAGGCCCTTTGGGAAGGGCAGCAGGTCCCCTTGGTGAATCAGAGCCCCTGTGTGGGGACCCCCAAGTCCACCCTGACCATCCCCTTGTCCTCACCCAGGCCCGGGTGCTGTGCGGCTCCTGGCATGCAGTACAACGCCTCCAGCGCCTTCCCCGATGAGATCCTCAACTTCGTCAAGACCCACCCTCTGATGGACGAGGCAGTGCCCTCGCTGGGCCATGCACCCTGGATTGTGCGGACCCTGATGCGGTCAGTCCACAGGCATGGCCAGGGTCCTAGTAGGGCCAGGGAACCAGATCCCAGGCCAGGGTGGTGGGTGGGGAGGGAGGATGGCCGATGGCAGGCCAAAGAGGAGGCGCAGAGCAGTGGTGCTGGGGCAGACACTCAGGACAGCTCAGCATGAGGCTCCGGGGCTGCCCAGAGAGAGACCCTGAGAGAGGGAGAGAGGGGGAAACACACACACACACACACACACACACATACACACCCACGGGAGAGAGTTCCAGAAAGAGACAGGAGGTAGCAGAGGAAGAGGAGACACAAGGAGAGATCATCAGAGACAGAGAGACGCAGGACGACGGAAAGAGGAAGATAGGCCAGGAGCCTGGTTTGGGGGTCAGTTTCTCTCTGTAATGTGCACTGTGTCACCACGTCTGTGCCCACCCTGCCCGGTGTGGGTGGGTGTCGCTGCGTGCATCCCAGGGGGATCGCAGGGGCTGTGGACCAGCCTGACCCTGGCCCTGCCCTGGTCCCAGGCACCAGCTGACGCGAGTGGCCGTGGACGTGGGAGCTGGTCCATGGGGCAACCAGACGGTTGTCTTCCTGGGTTCCGAGGCGGGCACAGTCCTCAAGTTCCTCGTCTGGCCCAACGCCAGCGACTCAGATGCCACTGGGCCCAGTGTCTTCCTGGAAGAGTTCGAAACCTACCGGCCAGACAGGTGGGCAGAGGCTGGGAGGCGGGACCGGGCAGAGGCCCGAGGGAAGCCGGGTGGGCAGGGAGGTGGGGCGCGCCCCTTGAGTTTTACCAATTTGCTCACCCCCAGGTGTGGACGGTCCGGCGGCGGTGAAGCAGAGCAGCGGCTGCTGAGCCTGGAGCTGGACACAGCCTCGGGCGGCCTGTTGGCGGCCTTCCCCCGCTGCGTGGTCCGCGTGCCCGTGGCCCGCTGCCAGCTGTACTCAGGGTGCATGAAGTGAGTGCCTCCCGGGCCCGCTGCGGGGCTCAGGGAAGCGAGGGTAGGAGAGCATGGGGAAGGAGGAGAGCATGGGGAAGGAGGAGAGCGGAGTTCGAGTCAAGCGCCAGAGGCGGGGCCGTGTCTGGCGTGTGGGAGGAGCTGGGAGGCCCCATTGGCTGGAGCGGAGAGAGCAAGGGGGAGACAGGGAGGAGGGATTGGACAGGGCGTGAAGGGGCTAGTGCGCTGCTGGGAGGGCTTGGGCTTCTACCCAGAGGGAGGAGGGAGCCCTGGAGGGCTGTGGGCAGAGGCAGGATAGGATCTGAATGACACTTTTAAGAGCAACAGGAGCAGAGGCAGACCAGAGAGGCAGCCATCTCCCTGCCTCTAAAATGGGTGGAAAGATTAGAGACAAAGTACACACCCCCGGGGGCTCAGCATGGGCGCTAAACACGGAGAATCCTGCCCGCCCACCCCCCACCCCCCCACGCACCTTCATGGCAGTAACGTTACAGAGCACAGAGCCAAAGCATAGACTCTGGGGTCAAGCCTGCCTGGGCTCCAGCCCCAGCTCTGCTGCTTGGGCAAAAGTGGAATTTCCTGAGCCTCAGTTTCCTTGTCTGTAAAGTGGGGAATAAATACCCCCCACTGCAAAGATTTGTCCCAAGAACTCCCAGACTTGACAGTAAGAGGCTCTGCAGCTGAGTAGCCCACCGGCTCCCTCATCTGCTCTAGGAACTGTATTGGCAGCCAGGACCCCTACTGCGGGTGGGCCCCCGACGGTTCCTGCATCTTCCTCAGCCCTGGCACCAGGTACTGGGGGAGAGGGAGGTGGGGCCTGGGTGTCTGAGCCACCTAAGATCCCGCTCAGAGAGGGGTGTCCGCTGACTGCACCCGTCTTCCCCCCATTAGAGCCACCTTTGAGCAGGATGTGTCGGGGGCCAGCACCTCAGGCCTCGGGGACTGTGCAGGTAAGTGTAAAGGGGGGTGGCCTGGGAACCCTGAGTCCTGACCTTTAGGGTTTCTCCCACTCTCCTATGCCCAGATGGGTAGCAGGACTGACTTCCATCCAGCTTTGGAAGGGCAGGGATTCCTATTTCTGGGTAGTGGGGTAGGGGAGGGCAAAGAGAGGCCAGCAGATGCCGGGGGAAAGAGAGATAGGTTTGAAAGGGCCAGAGAGACATCACGAGGCAGGCACACAGACAAACTGAGAAGGCGGACAGATGGACAGAGTCATCCGAGCCGGTGGGCGGTGCCTCCAGCCCATCCCTTAGCCGCGCCCTCTCGTCGGCCCTCCCGCCCAGGACTCCTGCGGGCCAGCCTCTCGGAGGAGCGCGCCGGGCTGGTGTCCGTGAACCTGCTGGTGACGTCGTCGGTGGCGGCCTTCGTGGTGGGCGCCGTGGTGTCCGGCTTCAGTGTGGGCTGGTACGTGGGCCTCCGCGAGCGGCGCGAGCTGGCCCGTCGCAAGGACAAGGAGGCCATCCTGGCTCATGGGGGCGGCGAGGCTGTGCTGAGCGTGAGCCGGCTGGGCGAGCGCCGGGCAGGCGGCCCCGGAGGCCGGGGAGGCGGCGGGGGCGGGGGCGCCCCCGAGGCCTTGCTGGCCCCTCTCATGCAGAACGGCTGGGCCAAGGCCACGCTGCTGCAGGGCGGCCCTCACGACCTGGACTCGGGGCTGCTGCCCACGCCCGAGCAGACGCCGCTGCCCCAGAAGCGCCTGCCCACGCCGCACCCGCACGCCCTGGGCCCCCGCGCCTGGGAGCACGGCCACCCGCTGCTCTCGGCCTCCGCTTCCTCCTCCCTGCTGCTGCTGGCCCCCGCCCGGGCCCCCGAGCAGCCCCCCGCGCCCGGCGAGCCGGCCCCCGACGCCCGCCTCTACATCTCCCGGCCCGGCCGTGCCTCCCACGGCGACTTCCCGCTCACCCCGCACGCCAGCCCGGACCGCCGGCGGGTGGTGTCAGCGCCCACGGGCCCCTTGGACCCAAACTCAGCCGCCGACAGCCTCCCTCGGCCCTGGAGCCCGCCGCCCACGGGCAGCCTCCGGAGGCCGGGCCCGCACGGCCCGCCGGCCGCAGCCCTGCGCCGCACGCACACGTTCAACAGCGGCGAGGGCCGGCCGGGGGACCGCCACCGTGGCCGCCACGCGCGGCCCAGCACAGACTTGGCCCACCTCCTCTCCTACGGGGGGACGGACAGGACTGCGCCCCCCGTGCCCTAGGCCGGGACCCCGACGCCTCGGCGGTGCCAGCCACGGGAACCAGGAGCGAGAGACCCGGCCCCGCTCCAGTGGGTGCTCAAGCCCCACGGCCCACCCGCGCGGGGGTCCCCTCCGCCACTAGGAAGCACAACTAGCTCGGCCCCCGACCCTGACCGGGGCCGCAGGACACCGATGCGGTTTGGGGGGGGCGGGCCGGAGGACCGTGCTGTGGATCTGAAGCTGACCTTATGCGCGTGGAGTTTGGTTTGTTTTCCAAGTTGCGTTTCTTTTGCAGTTTTCTAACCGATTGCACAACTCCGTTCTCGGGGTGGCGGCTGGGGCGTGGAGTAGACGTGGGGTGGGGAGGGGACCAACCCCGCAGACCCAGGCCCCCTCCGGCCCCGCAGAGCCCTTCTGCTGCCCAGGCTCCTGGCGTGTGTGAGTGTGTGTGCGTGTGCATGCCGTGTTCGTGTGCGAGGGGCCGGGAAAGGGAGGGAGGCGTGCGTGTGCGTGCCCGCGAGGGCTGCTGCCGGTGTGTGCGTGGGGCGGGCCACGCGTGAAGTGTGCGTGTCTGTGTGTGAGCGGAGGCCCCAGCGGTCTGGGCATTGGCTGAGCCGATGCCGGGCGCTTCCAGATGGCCGGGGGCTTCCACGGTGCCGGTTAGGAGTTGGAGGGGAGACGAGGAGGGGGTTTCCGGTAGGGGGTCGCGGAAGGCCTGCCCAGAATTCATATTGGCAGCAGCGGTGGTCTAAATGGCTCCGCGGTCTGGGGGACGGGGAAGGTGGGCGGGGCCCCCCTGTAAATAAGGCCCCAGGGTGGTCAGAGGGTCCCACGCAACCCTTCCCCTTGTGACTCCCCCTTGACCTTCAGCTGACCATGCATGCCAGCTGAGTCCTGGACCCTCTCTGGAGTTTGCCTCCCCAAACCCTCTCCCCATCAATAAAACTGTTTACAACCACCGGCCCCCAAGGCTCTGGGTCTGCTCTGTCACCAGCACTGAGCGCACCCGTGAAGCTGGGTCACAGCAGCAAACAATTCTGGGGCGCTTGGGTGTGGACACGTGGAGAGTTGTATGGGGTCCCCACCTTCATCTGGATGGCACCAGCTTTGATTGGCCCTTCGCAGACATTTACTGCGCACCTGCTATGTGCCAGGCACCCTATGGGGAAAGACCCCTGTCTTCATGGATTTCACAGCCTGTATGGGGAGACCGACCCTATACAAGCAAATTAGGACCTGATTTGAGGGGATGATGTGTTTAATTAAGAAAAAGCCAGATAGGGGGTAAGAGTGTGTGAGTATGGGGGGCGGGGGGCAAGGGCCTACCACCCTTCTCCAGAGCTTTCTCATCTTCCCAAACTAAAACTCTGTTCCCATTGGACACTTAACTTTGCATCCCCTTCCCCAAAACTTTATGAATTTTAAGTGGAATGGGAAACCATCAGAGGGTTTTAAGCCGGGAATGTGATCTGATTTGATTTTAGGAGCTCACTTTAACATTATGTCATTACAGTTCACACCCCTTCCTTCCAGTTCACATCAGTTAAGCATCTACTGTGTGCTGGGCACTGGGGATAGAGCGGAGAAGAGAGAGGCCTGCCCCTCCTCTCCTAGGGGAGACCAGTATTAAACAAGGAGACACAAACACCATGACAGCATCTAACAGACCCTCCCGAGCCCGTGTGGGTATACTTTCAGCTTTATTTAGAAGTATTTGACATAGAACATTGTGTAAGTTTCAGGTGTACAACTAGATGATTTGATATAGGTATATATTGCAAGAGGATTACCACAATAAGGCTCACACATCTGTTATCTTACACATTACATCAGCTTCGTGTGTGTGTGTGTGTGTATGTGTGTGTGGTGAGAACATTTAAAATCTATTAGCAACTTTCAAGTATAATAATACAATATCATTAACTATAATCGCCATGCTGTAATTCAATCTCCAGAACCTATTCTTATGACTGCACATTTGTACCCTCTGACCAGCATCTCTCCATTTCTCCCACCTCCCAGCACCTGGTAACCCCCATACTAATTCTGTTTCTATGAGTTGTTTTTTTTTAGATACCACATATATGTGAGATCATACAGTATTTGTCTTTCTCTGCCTTATTTCACTTAGCATAAAGCCCTCAAGATCCAATTGTGTTATTGCAAATGGCAGGGTTTCCTTTTTTATGTCTGAATAATATTCCATTGTATAGATGTACCACTTTTATTTGTCCATCCGTCTGTCAACAACATTTAGGGTTGTTTTCATGTTTTGGCTGTTGTGAATAATCCTGCAATGAACACGGGGGTATACAGATATCTTTTCAAGAGACATTTAACTTCCTTCAGCTAAATACCCAGAAGTGGGATTGCTGGATTGTATGATAGTTCTATTTTTAATTTTTTGAGGACCGCCCCCCCATACTGTTTTCCACAGTGGCTGCACCAGTTTACATTTCCACCAACACTGTATGAGGGTTCCCTTTTCTCCACATTCTTGTCAACGTGTTATTTCTTGTATTTTTGATAACAGCCATTCTAACAGGTGTAAGATGCTATCTCATTGTGGTTTTGGTTTGCATTTCCCTGATAATTAGTGATGTGGAGCATCTTTTCATGTACCTGTTGGTTGTTTGTATGTGTTCTTTGAGAAAATGTCTATTCAGGTCTTCAGAAATACCTGCTTATGTTTTGGTATGTGTTTGTTTTTGTGTGTCCATTTCTGCGGGACTGGTTCTGTCCTGTGTGTCCTGCTCTGTGTCAGTGATTCTATGTATTTTCACCTGTCTCTGTGTCAGTACCTATGTCTGTGAATTCATGGGACTGTCTATCTTTCTTTATCCGTGCCTGTCACTGTCAGCCTGTGCATTTGTCTTTGAGCCTGTGTGTCCAGGAATGAAAGCACTGAATAGCCAAACCCGTGAGATGCAGCAAAAGCAGTTACCAGAGGGAAAAATGTAGCCTCCTAATGCATTTATTAGCAAACAAGAAAGATCCAAAACAAATGGCACATTAGCTCCAGATGAAGAAACAAGCAACAGAGGGGGCACTCAGAGATTGAATTCGACTTCACAGATGGGGAAACTGAGACTGAGAAAAATTAACCCACTTGCCCAAGTTCACAAAGCAACGTAGTTCATAGCAGAGCTGGGGTTCAGAGCCAGGTATAATCCCTCCCAGGCTGTCGTTTAAAGACCATGAAGACTTTTGGCATCACTTGCTCTTAAATTCCATTTTTACAAAATGGTTTCACTGAAAAAAAAAAAAGGCCAACAACAATATGTCATGAATTCAAGACAAGTGTCTTTTTGTTCTGTTCACTGAACTTCCTCATTGCTCAAATCTATCGTAAATAGTACCTCTTGCCCAAAGAGCTGGCCCCATCCCCCGAGGAAAGGCAGCTTGCAAACTTGACCCTTGATTCCTAGGTTGGAGGATTAGGGACTCAGTCCCAGGGATTCCTAAATGCCCACTCCCCAAGAGCAGAAATTAGGGGAAGGAAAAACAGGGTAGAAACAGGCCAGAGAAGGGGCTGGGCAGCTCCCCTGCAGTTCTCCCACTGCCAGGAAGCATTTGCACAGCACTGACTCCTCCCTTTCCCCTGCCCAGCCCCTAACGGGAACAGGATGTGGGTGGGGACTTCCCTGTGGTTGGTGCCTGGTCCCCCAGCCCAGGTATAAGTACACCTTACCAGGTCAAGGGAAGCTAGGTGGAAAAGAGAGGAATCACCATGTCTTCTTGGAGTCCAGAGCAACACGAGAGGTAGGTCCCCACCCCATGCATCCTGGGCAAATCTGCACCCCAGGGATACACGGACATCCATGTGACCTGCTGGACTCACATAGCCAGACATAGGCCTGCAGGCTGGAACAGATGGACACTCAGTACTTTAACCGTGGACAGACTCCTCTCATGCACACACTCATGAAGAAGCCCTGGGTGGCCCACAGGTGAGGCAGGGAGGTGAAGAACTCTAAAACCCCTCCCATGCCCTATCAGAGGCCTGCTGGAGGAACCGGGAGGGACAGAAGCCCCAGCCCTTCAAGGTTTATGATGCCAACTATAAGCTACCCCATACCAAGGCCAAATGCCTGCCCCCTGCACAAAGCAAGGGAGATCTACTCTTCAGGTACAAAGTCCTATTTGTACCTGGAGCCCTGGGTTGCCCACATGAGCACTTTGGAGCAAGGTGAAGCTGGACAGACATAGCCTAACCTGGTTTGATTGGGTATGGACAGAAAAAGGAGAAGTCCAGAGAGGGAAACTGACACCTCTCCTTGGGAAAGTCAGAGGAAGCTTCATTGAAAAGGGAGCATTGGAGCTGGGGCTTTGCAGGATGCATAGGAGTCAGTTGCTTTGCCTTCAAAACATGGAGCCAGGGAGATAAATGATGCAGAAAAGAAGCTAGAGCAGAACAAAATAGCAAATTGAACAGTGAATAAATAACAGCCCACTGGGGTTGGGCTGGCAATGGGAAACAATAACACCTAGGGGTCAGACTAGAAAACTCAGGTTTCAGAGAATTAGAATTCTCCCTGGAACAGTGGCTACTTCCAGTAACTATGGAGGGCAAGGGTGGAAGCCAGGAGAGGAAGAGATGACTGCCTTAGTCCAGTGTGGAAGAGGTAGAGATGGGAAGAGGTAGACAAATTTGGCGTATATTTTCACTTAGCTGGGGTATCTTCATTTTGCCTTATTGCGTACCTTCTGTCATTGCCTGTAGCCCAGGGGGCCTGAATCTCCATATTTCCAGAACTCTGTTCCTGCTGCTGCTATTTGTGGCCTCCATCAAGGGGGTCACCCCCAAACCCAATGCCTGCCTGTTGTTCCAGTCGGACAACGGCAGCTCCATCTACTGCCACCCACCTGCCAAACCCATCCGCTACCTCCCCGCCGACACCATCTACCTGGCTGTGGAGTTTTTCAACCTCACCCAGCTGCCAGCGGACACTCTCTGGGGTGCCTCTAAACTCGAGGAACTGCACCTTTCCAGTAACCGGCTGGAAAACCTTTCGGCAGAGTTCCTGCTGCCGGTACCTGGGCTGAAGGTACTTGACCTAACGCGCAACGCCCTGACCCAGCTGCCTGCCGGCCTCTTCAAGGTCTCGGTCTCCCTCCACACCTTGGTGCTGAAAGAGAACCAGCTGGAAGCTCTGGAGGCCTCGTGGTTGCATGGCCTGAAAGCCCTGGCACATCTGGATCTGTCCGGGAACTACCTCCGGACACTGCCCCCTGGGCTGCTGGCCAACTTCGCTGCTCTGCGCATCCTTGACCTCAGTGATAACCAGCTGGAGACTTTGCCCCCTGACCTTCTGAGGGGCCCACTGCACCTGGAACGGCTGCATCTGGAGGGCAACAGATTGCAGGCATTAGGAGAGGAACTTCTGGCTCCCCAGCCAGATCTGCACTACCTTTTCTTGAGCAATAACAAATTGGCCACGGTGGCTGCTGGTGCCTTCCAAGGTCTGCAGCAGCTGGACATGCTGGACCTTGCCAACAACTTGCTGACCAGCGTGCCCAAGGGGCTCTGGACATCCCTGGGGCAGCCCACATGGGACATGAAGGATGGCTTTGACATCTCTGGTAACCCCTGGATCTGTGATCATGACCTGGACGACCTCTATCGGTGGCTTGTGGCCAATAAAGACAAGATGTTCTTCCTGAATGACACGTGCTGTGCTGGGCCAGAAGCCTTGAAGGGCCAGACTCTTCTGGCAGTGGCTGGGACCCATTGAGGCCTGGAGCTGGGGTGGGGGTGGGAGGGGAGACAGGCCTGGCAGAACACTGCACCCCACTTAGCAAATAATCCCACCTTCTAAGGGTGAGATTCAGGCTCCCACAGTGGCCGGGTCCCTTAATGCCGATGCTTCCCAAAACACACCTTCACCTCCTCTTGCCTTTGCTAGAGCTGCATCGTCCTCCAGGAATGCCTTTCCCCATTTCCCAGGTCTCTGGGTCTCTGGGCTCCCTCACCCTGCTTGGCATTCCCTCTGGCCCAGCCCTGGCCACACTGGGGCTGTCTCTATCTGGCTCTGTGTCCAACAGTTTAGAGGCTTTCTGAGTGCAGGGCCTGGGGCAAAGATCCCTCTCACCCAGCATCATTCAGTTTGGAGTCCTAACTGAAAGGTTTAATAAATAACTGCCGAAAGGAATTAGATGCACTGGAATTCACCGTGTTCCTTCCATCTCCCAAGCCCACTTCCTAGGCGTACAGGATGAAGGAAGAGGAAAGAGGCATGACCCAGTGCCTGGGGTGCAGGACGAGAGCTCCCAGAAGGGTCACAGTTGGGATCTGATGGCCCATGGCTTCCCCTCCCCCTCCCCCACCCAGAACTTAACTGGAAACAAAACCCTGATCATTGCCCCAGGGTGTTGTTTTACCAGTGGGTTCCTGCCAGAGCTCGTGTCCTGGGGCAGGTTTAAATTAAATCACATGGCTTCAGGTGTCTGAAGCATTTGTCAGGCTTGCCTGTGATTAACCCAGGGGGACCGCCACTCGGGCTGGATGGGGCTGATCGGGTTGGCAGGGGCCCAGTGGGCATTGTTCTCACAACCCGGAACCTTGAGCCCCTGCGGACAGTGCTGGGCGTGCGGGGGGGGGGGGGGCTGCTGTCAGATCTGGGGGACCGCAACGTGCTTGGGGCGCGCTCAGCCTTTTGTCAGCATCGGGAGGGAGGGTCATGCCTATGTTGGTGGTCGTTCCAGGGGCCATTGATAAAAGCGAGGAGTCTGGAGTCTCGCAGAGCTGGGCTTGCATCGGATCTCTCAATCCCTGTGGGTCGTGGGGCAAGCGGTTTAAGCACTCCGAGCCTCAGTTTGCTCATCTTGTAAAACAGAGCTCCGGGTGAATGGGCCGGCCTGGCTCCTGGCTGAGTTCAACGGCACATGTGTCAAAATAAAAGAAAGACCTTGAGGACTTGCCCAAGGTCACTCGGCGAGGCGGTGGGACTGGGAGTGCCCTCCACTGTCTCCGCGGCAACAGCAGTGAGGGTGACAGGTGACCAGACCTGGCCAAGGAAAGTAGCTCAATCCTTGGTCATCCAGCGGCGCTAAGTTGCTACGGCAACCTCGGAGCAGTCCTGGAGACCCAGGAAAGGGCGAGTGCCTGGAGCCCCGCCCCCAGGGCACGCCCCCGCATGGCCTCTCCTCATTGGCCGGTCCCCGTAAGCCCCGCCCCCAGAGCCGCTATAAGGCGGGTGGGGCAGGCGCGGGGGGCGGAGACTGGGGTTCGTGTCTGGGGTCCGCGGCTGCACCTGGAGGCTGAATCTGCGCGCGCCCAGGTGAGTGCGTAGCGGGCGCCGTGCAGGGGGTCCCGCATCGGGTGGGCGTGCAAGGGTCCAGCGGCCTGGGAGGGGAAGGGAGTGACGGATCGGAGCAGGTGGCTGAGACCCTTGGCCCAGTTGGCAGAAGCTCAGGACCCATTCGGGTGGAGACCAGGGCTCTGAGAGCGCGGGATGGCGACAGGGGACAATCTGAGGTCGAACTCCCCTCTGAGTCTGTTTAGATGAGTGACCTTGGGCCCAACATGGACCTGCTGGTGTGCCTCAGTTTCACCAGCTGTCAAACAGACGGGTTATTGGGATTCTGCAGCTACCACCTCCTGCAGTGGTGTCCAGGGTGAAATTGGGCAGTTCTGTCCAGGGCAGGGACAATAGGGACCTCCCCTACTTTGCAGAGGACAAAACAGCCTAGAGAGGTGAAGGCACTTGCCCGAAGTCACACAGCAAGTAATGTCAGGATTTGTACCCAGGTCTTTTTCTCCCCAGAGCCCATGCTTTGAATCACTACAGTCCCCCCACCTTGCCAGAGGCTGTCTAGTGGGCACCTCTGGGCCTGCGTTGCCTGTGCCCCTCACGATGCTCTGAGGAAAGTATTATCTACCCCATGTTGCAGAGGAGGAAACCGAGGCCCCAAGAGAGAATGAGACTTGCCCAAGTCACAAAGCTCAGCTGGGCAGAACCCACGGCCTGGGCTGGACCCAGGAGGGCTGGCGTGCAGGGGCACCGCTCACCCTGTGCTGCCCCACCAGGGTGACCCCGTTCGCTGCAGGAATGTCAGAAGACGAGGCGGCTCAGGCCCCCACACCCAGCTTGTGGCAGCAGGACCCTCAGGACCAGCAGGTGAGGGGCCCCCTCCCACGGAGCAGGGGCACAGGGAAGGGTGGGCGGACAGTCCCTTCCGGGACGCTTTCAGACTGGGCACCTCCTCCCACCTCTATCCTTCATCTTTGCTGGGTGCCTCTCACTCTGAGAGCATTTGGGACCACGGAGGGGGCTGGCGCATGGTACCCATTTCCCAGAGGAGCACCGTGGCCTTTCCAAGCGCACCCAGCCGGCCTACCTGGCCTCTGCCCAATGGCCCCTCCCACCTCGGGGTCTCCCCCTATGACTCTGTTTCCCTGACCACCATCATATGGCACTCTTGGCAATAATAATAGCAGCGATCACGGGCGTATCCCCTTTGGACATTCACTGTTCTGAGCACCCCCCACACGGTCCCAATCCCATCAGGGCTCTAGAAACCCATTTCACAGATGGGGAGGCCCCAGGTCACATGAGCACGTACCCAGGCCCTCCGTACACTGTCCTCCAACCCTCTCGCCGCCCCCAGACCGGGGAAGTGGGCTAAGGCGTGGCTGAGCCCCCACCTCCCCTGGGGGTCCCTCTGACGCCTGATGCCACCCCTCCCCACAGAGCGCGGTGCAGCGGGTGGTGGCCCTGCCCCTGGTCAGGGCCACGTGCACAGCCGTCTTCGATGCTTACAGTGCTGCGAAGGACAGGCACCCGCTGCTGGGCTCCGCCTGCCACCTGGCTGAGCGCTGCGTGTGTGGCCTGACCACCCGTGCCCTGGACCACGTCCAGCCACTGCTCAGCCACCTGCAGCCCCAGCGTGAGTCCCTGGCCTGCGTCCCTGGGCCACTGGTTTGTCCCACACCCCACCCTCTCGTGCGCCAGTGGCATGGCATCCATTGGGGTGGCCCCGCGAGCTGGGTGACGCCCTTGCTCTTACCTCTCCTGGGCACGGCAGTCCATCCACCTTCCTCCCCCCATTCGACCAGCCTCTCACCCCACCTCCACCCCTCTGCTTATTACAACCCTCGCAGTTTGAACCCTGCCCCTCTGACCTCAGCTGTGTACTTGTGGTCCCCTCCTCTGTCCCCATTCCATCTGTCTCCACATTTTCTTCCCTTGGTGGGTGGCCTGACATGCCTCGGGTCGTGTGCCTGCCTCCACATCTCCCCAGACTCCAGTGACCATCTCAGGGCTTCAACCTTGGGGAGGAGAAGGGGAGAAAGACACTTGGTCTTGAGTCTGACCCAGGAAGCGGGTCATGTAAGGGTCCCAGCCCAGGGCCTCTCCCTCCTTCCCAGCCAGCTTGCGTGACCTTGAGCCTTCTCGCTGGGCATCTGAGCCGGGCATGGTGAGGAGTCACCTTGGGGCTGGCAGCAGTCGGGTGGCAGAGCAGAGGCGGGGAGGGTTGGGAAGGGGGCCCCGCCTGGTGTCCACCCACACCCTCAGGGTCCCCAGCCCCTTTCAGGGGGCTGGCCAGGTCCCCACTGTGGTCTGAGACCCCCTCTATCTCCCCCTCTTTCTGTCCCTCCAGCACTCCCTCCCTCTCTGTCCCTCTCAGTGTCCCTATCTCCCTTGCCATCTCCCCGGTTTTCACTGTCTGCTTCTCTCTTGTTCTCCAGTGGCCACTGTGAACCATCTGGCCTGCAGGGGCCTGGACAAGCTGGAGGAGAAGCTGCCCTTTCTCCAGCAACCCTCAGAGACGGTACCAGCGTGGGCCCCACCAGACCGCAGGGGCCTGCAGGCCAGTGGTGGTGGGAGGGAACAGCGCCGTTTCCTCCCAGACCGGCCTGGACACCAGGGGCTGAGTCAGGCTTTGACTCAAAAAACATGAGCCAGGTTAAAATAATCGGCACCTGAATTAATTGACCACTTAATATGTACCAGTTGGTGCTGGTAACCCGTTCCACAACCATATGAGGGAAAGATTTTATTTTCCTCCCTGGGAAAGAGGGAAAAGCCAGGAAGGGGCAAGGGTCCGTGACACCCAGCCCTAGAAGCGTGGGTCAAGGGAGGGGCGCTGGAGACCGACAGTACCTGGAGCAGGGCCCTTCCCACCAGGTGGTGACCTCAGCCACGGATGCGGTGGCCAGCGGCATGACGGGCATGGTAGGCCTGGCTCGGCAAGGCCGCCGCTGGAGTGTGGAGCTGAAACACTCCATGAGCCATGCTGTGGACGTCGTGCTGGGCAAGTCAGAGGAGCTGGTGGACCACTTCCTGCCCATGACTGAGGAGGAGCTCGGTGAGGCCAGCGCCCTCCCCACCGCGCCCCTGAGTCCTCCCGCTCAGTCCCCATCCCAGGAGGTCACAGATCAGAGAGGTCTAGGAGTCAGCCAGGGCCACACAGCAGATCAGCAGGAAACGCAGAGGTGGGGCTTCTCTTGAAAACCTAGACACTTGGGCTGAACCGGGTCTGCCCCTTTCTACAGTTCCCCCAACCCACCCACCTCTGATGTTCTACATTTTGTCTCTGCCTCTGGAGATGATCTGACTTCCCAACCTCGGCTATAAGGCACCAGAAGAACATTTCAATGTACTTACTTCTCAGCAGTGAGGCTGTGAGGCATTTATGAAGCACCTACTGTGTGCCAGGCGCTCGTAATATATTCTTCGAGAGGCAGTTTAGTAGAATGCCTGGGTTTGAATCCCAAGCCCGCCTTCCTCATCTGTAAAATGGGTCTAATGATATGCTTCCCTTGGAGGGTTTGAGGACGTTGGAGTGGGTTGATAATAGTAAAGGGAAACTATAAACTTGGGAGCCCGAGGGCCTGTTGACCCAGGAGGAAGGTGCGAACACACAGATGGGGGTGGCCGTGCTGATCTCTTCCCCTGTCCTGTCCTCCAGCGGCACTGGCGGCTGAGGCCGAGGGTCCAGACGTGGGCTCGGTGGAGGAGCAGAGGAGACATCAGGGTTACTTTGTGCGCCTGGGCTCCCTGTCAGCGCGGCTCCGCCACCTGGCGTATGAGCATTCTCTGGGGAAACTGAGGAAGAAGAAACATCATGCCCAGGACACACTGGCTCAGCTTCAGGAGACGCTGGAGCTGGTGCGAGCCCTCCACCCACCCCGCGTCACGGTGCAGACTGAGTACCTGGTCCCACGCTAGTCCGAGCGGCAGAGTAGCTTCCAGCCACGTGTGTCCAGGGCTGGGGCAGAGGGAGGATGGGGGCACTGAGGAATTCAGGGGAGTTATGGGGGGGCACAGGAAGGGGTGTCGTGGAAGGGGGGAGAATAGGAGCTGGAATTTATAGGCAGTTAAGGTAGGTCAGGAGAGAGGGGGCCTGTCTCCCCTGGCTTTCCTGCGCTCAGTCCCAATCCTCCCCAGCCCTGGGGTTCCCACCAGCACGACTCCTATTTGCCGAGCTTCTGGCCTTCCAGGGAGCCATCCCCAACTCCCCTCTTCTCCTCCCTTCCCACATCCGACACCTCAGCCCGTCCTGCTGGCTCGGCCGGCCGTCAGAGTCTGTCTAGACTGAATCTGCCCAGGGCCAGACTCCGGGACGGCTCACCTGGTCCCCGGGTTCCCAGACCCCAGTCTGTCCTCCCGAGAGCAGCCACCAGAGGGTGCCCGTGAGCGCCTGAGTAGATTTATTTCACGGAACATGCTGTCCTCAAGCATTCCGTTGCAGCATAGATCCCAAGGTCCTTCCATGTTCAGGCTGACCAGTAGTCCACTGTGTTGGTGGACCACAATTCAGTTCTATTCGTCTTCTAACACCTGCCCTGTCCTGGGCGCTGGAGGCACAGGGGCCCCCTCTGGACACTCAGAGTCCACCACGGGGATCAGGGTCATGACGTAGCATGCCAGGTGCTGTGGGGCCCAGAGGAGGCTCTGTCCATGCAGGAGGGGAGGAAGGGAAGGTTTCCTGGAGGGGAAGCGAACTAAGCAGGAGGATGGGATGGAGGAAGCGTATAGCCAGCAGAGGAACCAGCATGGGCAAAGGCCTGGCAGTGACTCTGAGCTTCAGGTGAACCACAGGTCGCAGGGTCTGGCCAAGGGCAGGGGAGAGAAGGAAAGGGCTGGACGAGCAGGCAGGAAGGAGGTGGGCTCCCCAAAGGCTTACAGAGGTCAGGTCCAGGCTAGGGTCATGCTCGGCCGACCCCCAGATCCTCCAGCTCTGTCACCATCCTCGCCCCCTCAGATCAACCTCATGCAGTGCGGGGTGACCCCCACCGTCCCGGCCCGCCCTGGGAAGGTGCAGGAGCTGTGGGAGGACTGGATCCAGTGCCCCCCGGAGAACGGCCGTCGCCGCAGCCAGGTAGGGTGGTGGGAAGCGGGCAGACCCGGGTGGGGTTGGGGCACCTTCTGGAGCCACCCGAGTGGCCAGGGGCCAGGTTCCAGTAATCTAAAACCAAGTGCTAAGGCGAGGTCAGCTGCTTGGCGGATTGTTGGAGTGTCCACAGGAGAAACTGAGGCAGGTTGATGGCTCTGCTTTGCATGTCCATGGGGAAACTGAGGCAGGGCGATGGTCCCGCATGTGTCCGCCAGGGACGCTGAGGCCCCACCCCCACCCCTGCAGGCCGAGTTGGAGACCCTGGTGCTGTCCCGTAGTCTGATGCGGGAGCTGCAGGGCACAGTGGACGCACTGGAGACCAGCGTGCGGGGCCTGCCCCTCGGCGCCCAGGAGAAGGTGGCCGAGGTGCGGTGCAGCGTGGACGCCCTGCAGGCCGCCTTCGCTGATGCCCGCTGCTTCGGGGACGTGTCAGCAGCCGCGCTGGCCGAGGGGCGGGGCAGCATGGCCCGGGCCCATGCCTGCGTGGATGAGCTGCTGGAGCTCGTGGTCCAGGCTGTGCCCCTGCCCTGGCTGGTGGGGCCCTTCGCGCCCATCCTCGTGGAGCGGGCTGCGCCCCCGCCGGACCTGGAGACCCTGGTGGACGAGGTCGTGGGGGGCCCCGATCCCCGCTGGGCACACCTGGACTGGCCGGCTCAGCAGAGAGCTTGGCAGGCCCAGCACGGGGACACGCCGGGCCTCCCGGGAGATATTCCCGAGGGGGAGCCCAAGCCCCCTAGCCACCCCAAGCACACCCTGATGCCAGAGCTGGACTTCTGACTAGATGAAGCCATGGGGCAGCTGAGGCCGTGAGCCAAGTCCGCCCTGCACCCCAAGGCCCCTGCTGCCCCCTAGTGGCCATGCGTAAGCACTAACAGCAGGGGCCCTGGCTCTCGCGGTGGGGCGGGACTGAGAATCCTAGACCGGCTTCACTGATGTCAGACCCTCCCCAGTCTTCCTGGGACATGTGGGCGCTTGAGCCCAGTCAAGTCCGGCCAGCTCCCGGCTGGGTTCATCCGTCTCTGACCCTGTTTCCCCAGCCCAAGAGGCCGATCAGACCTCCCCAGAGAAGCACACATTTTGCTCAATGGCTTCTATCCGGGGCTTTGAGAAGTGAGTGTCTCTCCTTCCCCCAGCTTGCACATCCTAGACTGAGGGGGTCCCCACAGATGCCCGGCCGGACCTGCCAGACCCACTTGCTTTGCCGCGTGGATTTGCCCTCCAGAATAAAGGTGCTTTGTGTCGTCTAAAGGCCTGTGGCCTCTCTTCTGGAAGGGGTGGGCCTTGGGCTGGGGGAGTTCTCTGTCACAGGGTGCTGGAGGTCTCCGACGTGTGTGACTGCGTGACACAAGCCAGGGTTTGAGATCTGAAGGAAATCGCTGACCAGATGAGCTTGTTTTGCTGTCTGGAGTTCCACTGTTAATGCCGAGCCCATGGGGCTTAAGCATTCAGATGTTCACCCTTGAGTATAAATGAATTTCTTGGACACGGCAGGGTACACAATCAAGCAGAGGAAAAAGCCAGGCAGGGCACAGGGCAGCCCTCCCTCTGCCCACGGAGCTGATCTCGCTGTGGCTTCTCCTGTGGCACTGGCCAGCATGGGGAGGACAGGCAGGGCAAGGGCCACAGGCCCGTCTCATGGGGGCCCTCCTGTCCTCTGACCGCATTCTTGGCTGCCCCTCAGAATCCCCTGTGGCCGGGTGGGGTGTTAGGAAACCATGGTCTGATGCGGTGAGGTCAGGGTGGCCTCTGGCTTCCCTGGGACTTGGTCCAGTGGCAGCTCTGGGAGCCCCAACCACTGTCCTGTAATCAGATTCACCTCCCTGCTCCTGCTTGGGAACCTCCATGGCTCCCTGTCACTCGCGGGCCCAAACGTGCAAGGTCCTTGCTCTGGCACTGGAAACCTTCCAGCCTTAGCCTGGGGCCCTACAGACACTACTGCGGTTTCACGGAACTGTGCACACTGCCCCACCGCAGGCTGTGCCTGGAATGCCCTTCCCACCCTCCCACTCATCTCTCGGACACATGCCGTCCATCCTCAAGCCCCAGCCCAGTGCCACCTCCTCCAGGAAGCCTTCCCTGACTCCACCCCTGCAGGAGAGCTCTGGCCCTCCACAGCCCACCATTTTGGGGTTTCAAGCCCCTTTCCACCTGGACTTATGGCCACAGGCAGCCTTGCCTTCTCTTCCCGCACATGGCTGGGGGCTCCTGGAGGAGCAGGCTTGGTGAGGATGCCAAACGGCACACAGGAAGGGCATTTGGGCAGGAAGACCTGCTCAGGCAAAGGCATGGCAATGAGGGAGTCGGTTCAACTGGAACAGAGGGGTCAGGGGGGAGAATGGGCCGAGGAAAATTTTGAGGGCACAGGAATGGTAGTTAAGGCCCTGGGGTTGAGTCCCAGCCTGGCCTACAACTGGGTACGTAAGTGACCTCCTCTGTTCGAACCCCATTTTTCTGCTCTCTGCAGTGGGTAGGTACGAAAGTGGGAATGCAGATGTGTCCAGTCCTCATAAATGCCTCACCAATGGAAACTAGTATTCACACATTCGTTGGTTCATGGGACAAATATTTACTGAGCGCCTCCTGTGTGCCACGTAGCTATACGCCTTGGCTGTGAGCACGCAGGCTCCAGGTCTGTGTTCGAATACTGTCTCTGCCACTTCTTGGCTCTGAGGCCCGAGGTACAGGATGCTGCCTCTAGGAAGCCACCTTGGGTTGGCCCAAGCCCACCAGGCCTGGATCACCCCCTATGGTGCCCCCAACTCTGTCCATGCCCCGTCTCGGTCTGTATTTGGGCCGTGTCTCAAGGGAAATCCCTTCTGGAGGGTGACACACCCCCTTCCTGCTCACAGCAGACCTCGATCCCCTCTTTCTGCCTGGACAATGCTACGCTAATATTGGTTGAGCACCTGCTGGTTACTAGGCGGTGGAGTAAACAGGTCAGATGCCTGATCTCATTTCATACACTAGGAGTCGGTCCATTTGTTAAATGCCTACGGTGCGCTAGAACCTGTTCCATGGCAGGGACTATAGCAGGGAACAAAACAGGCCTGGTAGAGGTGGGAGGGAGCTGTGTGGGTGTGTGGGGAGCAGCAGTCCGGGCAGAGACCGCTTGTGCAAAGGCCCTGGGGCAGGACTGTGCCTGATGTGTTGGAGGAACTGGGAAGAGGCCTGTGTGGCTGGAGCAGAGTGAGTGAGGAGAAGAGAGGGAGGAGGGGACGCAGGGAGGAAGCAGGACCTTCTGGGCCTCAGTGAGGCGTCTGAGGGGGGAAACCAAGCCACAGCGATGGTAACTGGCCAAGGCATCCCATCCAAGCAGGGGTTTGAACTGCCCATCTCATGGACAGAAGCCAGGGGCTGAGAGAGCTGCCTCAGGGATCACAGGGCAGCCCGTGATCACGCAGCCTGTGGGGGTGGCGGCCGAGGGAGGAGGCCGCCCTGTACGGAGAGCAGGGGAAAGGTGCTGGACTTGTGGCCCATGCTGGGCCAGGCGGGCAGGCACGTGACTGCCCAGAGCCCTCCTCCAGCCCGCTGGCCGCCTGCCTCTGCCCGCTAGGCCCGCGCCTGCCCCAGACCCTATAAGGCCTGCAGGCTGAGAGCAAAGCCAACGCCAGCTGTGTTACCCGCTGCTCCAAGGGGCCCGTTGCTCTGAGGGAGTCTCCCACAGACCAGGTGGGCAATGCCAGGGTGAGGCCGGGCCTCCAGGGGGCCTCAGGGGGCTGCGTGGGGTTATGGGTTTGGAGCAGGAGACCTGGGAGCCCCCAGTCACATACCCTCTCTGTCCTCTTCCAGCTGCTCGAAGTATTACCATGTCTGCTGAAGATGAAGGAGGCTGGGATCCCCCCAAACCCAAGGGCAAGGTGAGGGGAGGCGGGGGAGGCAGAGATCCCCTCTGGGACCTGGAGACCCCCCCAGAACCCTGGGAAGGTGGCCTCCACAGCCCTGGGATCTGGAGGGGCCACTCCAGCGGGGTGGCAGGGCTCTGAGAGCCACAAGCCAACTTGCCTCCTGTCCCAGAGGGCGGGTGGGTAGGGGGCTTGTGCAACTCTCAGCTCCTTCCCCACTGTGTGACCTTGGGCCAGCCCGGGCCCCTCTCTGAGCCTCAGTTTCCCCATCTGCAAAATGGGGCCCAAGGGAGGCAAAGGTCTTTAGACACCCAGAGGACAGCCTTTTCCTCTGTCAGTGGCAGGGAGGCTGAATCTGCCCATTCCCCAGGTAAGGAAACAGGCTCAGAGCAGCTAGGACTTTTCCGAGGTCATCCAGGAGCAATAGCCTGAGTTGACACGGGACCCCAGGGCCACCCCTATGCTTCTCCCGTGTCCCGAGGCCTGGCCCTACTCACACTGCCCCACCATCCCCTGTAGACCCTGGGAAGTTTCTTGGGGTCCCTGCCTGGCTTCAGTTCTGCCCGGAACCTGATGGCCAGCACCCATGGCTCGGCGAGAGAGGCCCGGCCCGTCGCCGATCCTGCAGGGGCTTCCGCCCAGCCCCAGGCGCAGGGTAAGTGGACATGCCTATTTTGGGGGTGTTTCATGTATGCCTTCACCATCTCAATATGCACTACAAGGCTGGCATGCTCATTTAGCGCCACACGGGGAAACTGAGGCATGCCTGTGGGGGGCGGTGCGTGGCTCAAGGTGGTGTGACCAGCAAAAGTGGGGGTGTGAACACAGCCTGTCTGCCTCCCTGCGATGGCCTCCATGCCTCCAAGTCCTCCCCTGCCTCCGGTGTGCCGTGGACCAAGGGCTGGGTGTTCTGCGTGTCTGAATGCATCGAAGATTTGGATCCTGGCTCCCAAAGAGGGGCAACAGCTTCTCTGGGGTCATCTCCAGTTCCTCAGCTGGGGGACTCGGGCAGTCCTGGGGCACACAGATGGGCTGGTGCAAGGGAGCACGGGGCATGGGGGAGGGGGCTTGCTGCCCGGGCTGGGCCTTGATCTGGGCTGGGAGCCATGGGCAGCGACTCATCTACACGCCCAGGCCCGACAGGCAGCTGCAGTGGGGGTGGGACGGGGCGGGGCCCTGGCCCCTCTTCCTGTTGTCCCTACCGGGTGGGCACCCAGCACCCAGGGCCCAGGTAGCGAGAATTCCAGAGGTCCCCTGCTCCAGAGGACTGAGGCCCTGGGGCTTGCGGAAGCCCCCAGACAGGCCCATGGCAGTAAGTGTCACCTCCTACTGTCCCTGGCGGGGTGGCTGGGACATTCTGCACCTTTTGGCTGTGCCCACCGATTT